>UZAE01012830.1:10982-31063 GCA_900617975.1 Rodentolepis nana | reverse complement strand
GGGGAGGAACATATATTTAGGTTGTAGGATAGTTAACAGTAGTTCATTAGTTGACTTCTAGCTTCATAGTATCTCTGTCTCCCTTTAGGGCTAGACACCGAATCAAGTAGGCCTTCTCCATTTTCTCTTGTAGGTTACACAGGGGGCATGTTGGTTGGTTGGTACACAGTCTAAAGTCTGCAATAGCTTCGATTCTAGGCCATTGTTCACTGCTTCTTCTTCATTCGAGCTTTCAGTTCGTTGCACCTTAAAGCCTTGTATTCTCTACTGATTAAGGGCTTCATTGTGTGGAAAGACATCGGCCGGTCTATGCCTTGCAAAATTGTAGTCCCCCTCTTAGAATTGCGTCAGTGCTCTTATTGCCTTTAATGCCACCGTGTCCAGGGATCCATTGAAGAATAACTTTTTTGTTTTTTTTCTCTCGGTAACTGATAGAGTTTTTTACATTCGTGTATCTCGGCTGTTTTGGGTGGTTCTCTCTTTCCAATTGAATTTATTGCTGACTGCAAGTACGAAAAAATTACTGCTTTGATGAATTTTGTACCCAGGCAACACAGTTAAGAGTGGACACCACTTAGAGGCCGTGAGATGTAAGGTATAAGGTGGGAATTTAGGAAGTCTTGACGAAGTCACTAACCTATATTGAGGAATATATGGTCATAGGTGTTGAGTTTGCCACCTCAAGGGTTAGGCGGGTTTGATGAAGAAAGCGTTATTCCCGCAGAAAGAGAGATAATACTGGGTTCAGAACCAACGTCGACTATTACCGTCAAATCACTCCCTTCGACCCATCCCACTGCCTCAGAAAGTCTAGGGCGTGAATGTAGCGGTCGATCCTTCCACTTATCTCATTTTCCACCCGGTATAAATTTTTTGAACATTTGGTTATTAAAATACTGAAAACAATATTTCAATATTCTCCATATACTCCACTAAGCATCCGAAGACACTTGTTATAACACAAACAAAAGATCTGCTAGCAGTCGCCTGTCTGATTCTAGGAGAAATGTCTACAATAACTTCTTTCGATGGTCAAACTATAAGATCTTACTCCTTCTCAGCCTCTACCCTACTTTCAATCCCTTGCCAACGGAACCAATCTAGACGCCACAATTTTGTTTCAGCTCTGAATTCCATGGCTTGCTGTAAATATGGTAGCATATCTTTCCATAGAACTAACCTCGATGAATTAGCTGAAGTAGATGACAGGATACAAGAACTCTACGTTCAGCCGCATGTACGTGCGGTGGAAAACCAAAATCCAAGCCACTCGCACAACTCTAGCAGAAAATAGGATGTATTGTGTCAAACATCTCTCATTCTTGTGATGGCAGCTCCTCGAGATACTGAAACTAAATCTGCTACTTCACCGAATATAAGGAGGAGACTTCGAAAAGAAATGCAAATTCCCCAAGGTTTGGACGACTACCTCTAAGAGGAAACTTGCCACTTCCGAATTATTGCGATGAGCAGAAAAGGCACTTTGAAGCATCGTAGCCTACTTGCTAATGACTCCTACCTAGAATCTTTTTTCGAAATCCATGAATCGGACATGTGTACTTCTTAGGTCAAAATAGGATTCACACCAAAATCTGCTTCAGTAGCCACTCCGAGGAAGTGAGCTTTCGTACTGGGAAAATTTGTTAGAGAATAAAGAGAAGCACCAAATGTGTTTCACGATTAAGAATGAAGTGGCGAGAAGGGATTTGATTTTGGCGTAGCAAATTTTGTCAGCGTTGGATCATGTCGGAGCCACCAATAACTTAGAGGAGGCTAAGCAAATACGCCTCGACTAAGCCTCAGCAACTTCAATGACAAAATCTAATTGTGTAAAATCGTACCCAAAATGGTGTGAAAAAGCAATCAGGAAACAGCTCGTATGATGCGGGACGTGTTTAAACGAGTTCTAATGTCAATGGTGTAGAGCTTCGTATTTAACTACAGCCTTAGTTAGGCTGACTATGCAATGGATATTGATTTTTGATTGATTGGGAGGTTTCAACACTCACGACCTCACATGCTCCCTAACGTGGTCAAAGGCGTGGTTGCACCTGTCGGTTGCGTGGTTAGTGACATTTCCACACGTTTCAGAATGTTCGAGCCTCCATGTAATTCTTTGACTTGGGAATGTTAATGTCATGCTCTCCGTAAAAAAATTGCCCAATCGACAAATTTCCGGATCCAAATTAGTTTTTAGTAAAATCGCTATTCTTATATTCTGATCAGGGGGTGTGCGATAGACTTACTTCCACGTGGTGCACCCTGGGCAACGTATACTCATACGTCAAAAAGTCTATTAACGGGCAGTTCTCACTTCAAACTACCATCACCCCACTGTATGTCATATTCGACTACTTCCACAGTATACACCTCACCTTTTTCTACCTTTGTGTCTGCCTCTTTTGCATCCTTGAAATACCATCCTATTCCCCCTCTCTCGACTTTTTTCACTTTGACGTTCCTTCCCCTTTATAAAGACTGAAGTCAACTTAAGGGCTAATGATAACTATTAAAACTCCTGCCATTTGATATAAATAAATAAATATTCTGAACAGTGGGGTGATGATAGTTTGAAGTCAGAAGTCAACTGCCAGTCAATAGACTTTTTTGCCGTATGAGTACAAGTTGCCCAGGGTACACCACGTGAAGGTAAATCTATCACCCATCCCGTTCGATTCGATGCATAAAGTGCCTCTAAGACATCTAAAATTTAATCAACTTTCTGCTACTTTGATGAACCTTCCCTCTGTGAAGTCTGAAGCCAGCTAAATGGCCAATGATAGCTATCAAAACGCTTGCCATTTGAAATAAATATATATTCTGAACAGAAAAATTATTCAATACTTCTACCAGCATAAACTTTTTTGGTTGTTGCACAAAGTGTCATTTAAATTACGACTCCTATCGTTCTATTAGATAGGTTACGATCAAATTTTATATTTCTGGTCGTAATTTCAAAATTGTGTTTATGTTATAGTTGAGATTTGTTAAACATTATGGGAGCGATTAAGTTTTTCGAGGTGGACATAATTGGTTGAAGAGTGGGAAATATAGCAACTGCGTAAAAAGCCTTTTCTAACTGTTGTGAATGTGCAGTAAAATGTGCAAAAGTGGAAAGACAGAGACCGTTAATTAGTGCAAGGAAAGTTTGCAAAAATTATTTGAACATGACCCTGTTTACAGTTAACTGATTGGACTTTATGAGGATTTAAATTCAGTTGTAATGAGAAGTGTATATTTATCAAATTATTTGAATATTTTTTGATTCACAATTTATTTTCCCTATTAGACTTACCCCCAAGTGGTGCACCCTAGGCAACGTAAACTCATGCGGCAAAAATGTCACAAAAGTCGAGAGGGAGAACAGAAGAGTGATTTACATACGTAAAGGGACAGACACAAAGGCAGAGAAAAGGTAGGATGAGTACTGTGGAAGGGGTCGGATATGACATACAGTGGGGTGATGGCAGTTTGAAGTCAGAAGTCAACTGCCGGTTAATAGAATTTTTTGCCATATGAGTATACGTTGCCCAGGGTGCACCATGTGGGGTGAGTCTATCGCACACCCTATAAAAAATTATAATACTCCTCTTTGAAAGGTGTTAAGTAATGCTTTTATCGCAGTTCAAAATTTAGCCCACATTGAGCTACGAAGGCAAAAGTGTGTTGAATAAGCCACAACGAGGATTCGAAAGAGTAGAGGAGAGTGGAGATGGGGAGATGAGGAGAGGATCGTAAAAGCATCTCCGTTCATGTGCGTGTGTGAGTGGGTTGATACGTGAGTATATGTGTCATTCGGTCGAAGATGCGCATGAGGGTATGAATGCTGTAGAACATTTTAATGAATCGGAACAGCTGCAACTATAAGTGAATCAATTTATTTGTTTAGGGTTAGCAAAGCATGATCCAAGTTCTAAGATATAAAGGAGTAAAATCAGATAATTTTTAGAAAACAAAACATGACACAAAAGAAATAAGCTATTACACCAGTGACTGTGGTTTGTTAAAGCCTTTAACACCCATGGAACCGTACGGCCGTCTTTCAAGATAAGCTAATTTGCTACAATACTCGTAACAGGAGATTGAAACAAGTTCAATACGCGTCTGTATCCTTCGCTCGATACCATCAAAACTCATCACGTCGGCGGCATCAATCTGCTGTGAGACAGTCGCGTGTGCGCGGTTGGGTACATTTTTCAAAGAAATGATTCAGGCATTAAAGGGTTAATTATACATATACCGCGATTGCTAATTAACCCCATTGCAAGTAATTATTGTCTTAAAGGTAATATATAAATAAATAAATAAATGTGTGTGTGCCTTGCACTCTGGTTTCTTGCTCAAAATCAGCAACCAATATTCAACAGTCACTGCAATATAATGTACAATTAATTGTATTTTAATGACTAAACTTTGTGCCTGTAGTCATGAGGTGTTATAAACGCTATTCTCTCCAGACCTTCTATTCCTCAATACTCTTGATGTTTTGGGGGTGGGGGGTGGGGGGGGGGGGGGGTTTTGCCAAGACTTATTTGTGAGACATTCACAAGCACAATCGGAATGTTTTCAACTTCAATCAATTGTATGACGGTTTTTTTTAATTCGTAAATATGATAGATAGTATCAAGCATAAATCAGATAAATTGCACTTGGGTATTTACTTAGATAGCATAAATATTATCCGGAAAGTGTAAAAAAGCATATGAAGATAAAATTTTGATGAGGAAAGGGTAAAGACTCATTCGGGAAGAAAAACGCACTGGTCTATTCAGGAGATAACCCCGATGGAAGTGATGTATTTGCATGTAGTGTCCCAAATTTAATTCCGCAAATGGTATCATGCCCAATAATACAGATGTATTAATAGAAACAATTAAATATGACGTTTATTTGATTTTATTTAAGTAAGCATTCACATATAATACGATGAGTTGGGGTGTGCGATAGACTTACTTCCACGTGGTGCACCCTGGGCAATTATTATTATTCGGCAGTTGACTTCCCACTTTGATTTTCCTTCCCTTCTGTAAAGCCTGAAGTCAACAAAAGGGCCAATGATTACTATCAAAACGCCTGCCAAGTGGTATAAATACGACGAGTTGCTCTTTTGCCATTGAATCTGAGTGGTGTGACGTGCGACGCAGTCGGAAGTAGAGGCCTCTAGTGGGAATACGATAGCTTTTTTTCAAATGCCTTTACTATTATCAATAACAGCTAACTAGATTGACAAAATAGGCCCATTGCAGGACAGAGCAGATAAATCCTACTCAAGTCGCTGAATCTTAAAGGGTGCTTATCAATGTGCTCAAAAACTCCCAAAGTGTCTCCTTCGCAACTTATCTTTGATGTGGATTTGTGTTCCCTCTTCCAATTAAATACTCTTTCTCCAAACTGCGCCTATTTCATAATTGTTCCGACTTGAAAAAAAACATTGAAGTGGCTCTAATCCTTTGTAAAGGTACCTAGGCGGACAAGCCAAAATTGGACTAAATAAGTGCTATAAACAGGCAGTTGACTTCTGACTTCAAACTACCATGACCTCGCTGTATGTCATAGTCGATCACTTCTACAGTATTCACCTTACCCTACTCACAATCATTGTGCCTTTCTCTTTTACATCTGCAAATCACTCTTCGGTCCACCCTCCCCCCCCCCTTCTGTGGAGTTCGAAGTCAGCTAAGGGCTAATGATAACAATCGAAATGGCTGCCATTCGAAGTAAATAAATATCACGTTAGATCAGACGGCTAGTGTATTACGCGCGTGCTAGAAGTGTAAGAGCCAAATATGCTTAAACAAAGCCAAACTCAAAGTTCAGTGTGCCCATAGGTTAGATCAGTAACCAGTGCCGCCCGTCGCCATTGCTCTTGGTGGATACAGGAAGAAATAAGAGGAGATGAACGCTTCTTCTCACAATTTGTAATCTTTGAGACTCGTGATAACCATTTCCATGAGCTTTCATAAAAATCTACTCAGAACATATTATTTAGAGTAAATCTGTCAGATCAGTGGACACAAATCAACTTTTACTAACGGGTTCTCAATTATTAAGTACCTATTTGTGCGAATTTATTTTCGTCATCGTTTTGATAAAGAAGAAGTCATACACTTTATTTATTAGTGGAAGTATTCGATGTTATTACTCTTCGGCAGTCAACAATAACAGAACAGTCTTTTGAATTAATAATAAAATCCATGGCATGTTACTCAAAAAGGACAGTACAGCTCCATAGTTATTTAAAGTCCTGAACTTAGACCGATTTTTTGGTCGGAAGAAAGTAACCATTAAGACAATGAGCACATAAATCTAAAATTTTGTTTCAATAATTCACAATCATTTAGTTAACCTAAGCGCGAAGCATTAGCTTAGAAAAACCAGTTAGAATTATTATCGGTTTGGGTTAAATGAGTGACAAGATGGTTCACAGTTATGTGAATTTGCAATACAGGAAGCTCTAAAACCTGTTTTTTTCAATCATCGTTTATAATTATGGAAAGGAAAAAAACCGCATTTTAAGTCGTATTTCATTACATTATACCAGATTTTCTGAAACAATAAGTATAGTTTTAACAACATCTGGCTTTCCTACAGGGAATATTTTTGGAAGAAACTCGCCAAAGAAGCTTACGTTTCATATTACTTCCGTTGGTCATGATTAAACCAAGCCATTGATTGGATTCATAAATGGATGAGAGACGGTGCTTGTTTCACGACCCACTGTGCCCACTGCGTAACTCAAATGCGCAGGATAAATTATCTTATTTACAATAGGTTATGAAGATTCACCTATTTCTTCCTTGTAGTAGATGGAAGTTGTGATTTAAGCCGAATGATATATAGATTCAATAAAAAACATGCTCCTAAAATTTCATGGTTCCATAAAAGTTCTGATCGTAAATTGCAGATAATATAAAACAATAGTGTAATAAAGGATAGTGAAATTAGTAGCGTTATTATTTTTTTAAATAATCTTGGATTAGGAGAAGAGCTTGCGTTAACGAAAGTAATTTTTAATATCCATTTGGAACCTAACCAATATTTATCACTTAAGAATTCTTTGATAATGCAATTTTGAGCATGAACCGCAAATTGCAGGAAGAAAATATAAAACCATTGCTAAAGAAGGATGAATAATACAATGTGAAAGATTTCTTCATGTCAGAAAGTAGGTTGGTGTTGTAATACGATATAACTTTAATAACAATATTTTACTTAAATACACTTGCAAAGAAGAAGAAGTAGGAAGGAAAGATTTGAGTAAACTTACGCGAATGTCGTGAAAATAACTTCTCAAAACCTCATGTAAACATTATTGTTCCATTTAAATCATAGAACGCAATGTGTCGTTTTCAATGAAGAATATCTTTTGGCGGACTTTCCACTAATTATGAAAGTATTGCCATTTTTAAATCAAAATCTTCTTAAAAATATATATCCCTTGAAAATCATTTCTATCTATTCAATTAATATTTATTACATTGATAAGTATTTCATTCGAAAAAGCCCATCAGATCGTAAATCCAAAACTTGTTTTAGTTATGTAAATAAACGCATATTGTTTAAAGTGGGATCTGGGGTCCTTTAGTGATCGATTCATTTGCAACGCATTTTGTAGTTTTACAATTAGCGTCATCTTCAGTAGATCACTGCGCAATAATTATCTTCATTTGCTACGACCTTTGCACAAGGGTTGTTTGATCGTTGTACAGGGTTATTTTATCATTATCTTAAGGTAAATTATTTTAATTTATCAATCGGTGCATATTATTTTATAAGCGTTGAAATTTTTCTCTTTTGCACATATTGCATTTAAATATTTCGCTTTAATTTTGACATACTCCGTGATTTGCATACTCATTTGTAAATTCGATACCAATTTTCAATTGTTTTTTTTCGCTATTTATTACTAATTTTCATATTTTTTCTCTTCCTCTCAGTTTCTGCTTCATGCATCGGGATTTAAGCTAATCATGTCTGCAGATATCACTAAGGACATCGTTGCAATTACAACTTCGTGTGATTTAATGGAGCCTAGTGTACAGAATGGTGCCGTAGCTTCTAAACCTTTCAATGGCTTAGACTCCGAGACTATGCTCCCTTTTCCTTCTGGTACAGGTTCTCCAGTAACTTCTTTTCTTAATTCCACCGAACCAGAAATTGTGAAGGATTTTGTTTCACGAAATACCGAACACATATCCCGTCAACAGCGGTTACCCACAGATATTTCCCACCAAACCACTTCACATCGGGTAGGTTTACATTGCATCTAATTTGGTTAATCAATGCTTCCTTTTATTTGTAGCCCAACCCTAACCTTAATTTGCGGTACCGTAATATGCTAAATTTTCCGAAATATCTCCATAAGAAGAGCCTGGCATTTGAGAAGCGGATTAGGTAAGTTCTCATGAATCTATTATCTCATGGGATTTTGAAATATGGATTTATGGACTTTTCCTCTACTTAGACGATCCGGTATTATAACCGACCCAACTTACACTCTTAAACTCTTGCAGAGCTTTCTCCAACCCTACATTAATCGTGAGATTGATGCAATTATCAAAAAATACTCAAAGGTAAATTTCGTCTCAACTCTTTTTTGCCGTTCTTTGATGTGACCTTCCGTTTGTCCCTTTCTGATTGATTTGGTACGCCTCCATCCCCCCCCCCATTTCTTGAAGAGGGACAGAATCATTGGTAGTGCTGTGATGACAGCTTGTTATTTTGGTGTCTGTGCTAATGGCTCAACCAATTTTCACATGCCAAATATTTCAATTTTGAGGTCTTTTACTTTTACGTAGTAGTGGACATTGCAGTAAACATTATAGATTTCGTATGCGATATAATTATTGTGGCTCTATGGAGCATCAATTGTTAGGAACTTTTGCAGACTGAGTGATGCCAATTTTGAGCAATTTTCTTTCTTTCCTTGTGTTGTTAGCCAACGATGCGTCATTGCCTATATTGATTTTCTAGTATTTGCACAAAAACATGCAGCGCATATTGTGGGTTCTAGTTTTCGCAAAATATCCATATATATATATATATATATATATATATATAGTTATTTTTCCGACTGATTTTAAATAACATTTGAATCGTGGGGAAATCTCGAACCTCTATGATCTCCAAGACGTTGCGTGGTCTGGTTCTTGTTTAGGTATTATTGCCTAACTCTTGTTTATTGTTTACCTGATAAGCAGCACAAAGATCACAGGTGTGTGGAGTACTTTTAACAAGACCCAAAGTATTCTATTATATTTATTTACTAATAGCTATCTTGGCATTTAATTTCATGTAAAGATATTCCTCCTAATCGAACCTTTTAAATTGGGCCCGCAAATGGAGTTTCGAGTACTTTCTACTTAACCATTCATAGTTCGCTTTCCTTATAAGTTCCTTAAAGTTCGATATGATAAAATGAAATTGAATTTTTCTTTAAATGGAGCTAATTTCCGCGTTAGTATGTCTGCCTAGTTTACGTGAGCTTGTTCAAATGATGTTGAGCTCGCAATGTGCATTGTGAGTGATCTTAATAGACATCAACTCATGTCTGTTTTCACCCAATACTCTTTCCACACCCACGCACTTTTATCTATACATATGAGTAGATAAAATCAAGAGAGAAATAGAAGAAGAAAACGAAGAAAGCGAAGCGCAGTTGGCTTCTAATTTCGAATGGTAAGTTAAATCTCACAATAAGCAGAACAATATTTCAGCTGTTCTGATTCCGCTATATTCTTTCCATTCCTTCTACGGCGTACAAGTTTAACCCCCCCCCCCCACCTCCCTTCACTAGTTGCAGCATTTTTTACTTCGCAGAGTGCATAAGTTGCTAATTATCGATGATTTAAGGAGGTGATCTTAATTTGGAGTATGACCTAGCCACTAAACGCAATTCGTTAGAAATTGATCGACATGTGATTTTCTTCTTCACTCTGTGAAATGGGTTAAATTTGCGTTTCCTATTTATTGAACTAACATAAAGCCCCTTTTCTTCTCACTTTATGTATTGGAAACTAGTAAAAACTTGCATTTGGAATCCGAAGCAGTTCAAATTCCAAATAGAGATTGTTCTCTTATGCTCTAAGTAATGATGATTGCCCTGGTGGTGTGTAACGGTCAACGCACACGCCTACGAAGCTACACAGACTACGAAACGGTTGCCCTTGAGTGGATGCGTTGTCAATCGCACTATCTTTACAGCGACACAGTCATTGTGTCAATTTGTTGTCAAGTCCACTTTTTCATGCCTACGAATTCATACAGTAGGTAATTCCAATTACCTGCGCTTAAAATTTAGATATTTACTCCACATTGTTAGCGGATTAGAAAATCAATATGAATTGACAAGCCTTTGGGAAGGTTTTTAATGCGATCATCACCTCAACTGCATTCCGTTTAAGCAATTTACGCCACTTGTGCTAATAATACTTTAATGTCTACCTTCGTGTTTTTTTTTGATGTGGTGATTTTGATTGAAACTTTTGCGACAACAGTCGTATTCAACTCCTTAATTTATTTGATGATTCTGTGGGTTTTTTTGTCCTTGCTGCCTGAACGCGTCAGGTAACTACCGCTATTCCCTTGGGATCGCTGTCTAATAGTCCATTCCGACGGAATTTGACATATTATTTCTCCTTTTAATGGAGACTCTGAATTGCTTGAGTAAACACAAGCAAAACACATACACACACACACACATTTGAGTCTTTATTTCAGCGTATTTTGTTGTTGTTATTTACTTCCCCTTTTAAATATTGATTATTACAAGTTATTATTTGAGTACAAAACCTTGGAGAGTGAGGTTATATGCGTGATGATGTCCCCTACAGCTTCTCTCTGTTTCATGTATGATCGTTTTACCTCGTTCGTTCGTTTTTTTGCCGTCTTTGTGCGACCGAGTGCAAATAGTTGCGATTGGCAACAATTTTCCAACTATAACTCCAATTAATTTTCCGCCAGAACTTGCATAAATTAAACGGTATGTTCCACTGGCTTGCCAACTGATTTGAAATTCACCAATGTCAATCCAGGGTTCAGAATGGTAGTGCCTACTATTTAAGGCCACTTTATGGTAGAATGGCAAGGGTTTTATTTTAAATGAATTTCTATTTTATAGATGGGCTTATTTGTAGTATTTTTATGATTGTGCTTTTAGTTCATGCAACCAATTTGTTGAAAATAGGCTGATTAAAGGAGGTTCTCTCGAAGACTTTTCCCACGTTAGCCCAAGAATTTTGAAACAAAAGTCAAACTTTGATAATCTCCTACTGAAAACTTTTCTTTGCTGTTTGTATTCACTAGATTTAAGCCCACGTTTTTCGACAAGTTAGTCGTAAATCTTCGAACTCCATCTTCTATTCTCTTCCTCTTCTTCATTTTGGCGCAAGTAATTATTTTATTTCCATTGTTTCAAAGACATTACTTCAAAGAACTTGCAAAAAAGCATTACCCTTTAAATGGTTCTATTTGTAGCGGTGTCTTACGTCTGAAATATTTCAAAAAAATAACTTTTGAAGAGTTTAAAAGCCAGTTATCAAAGGATGCAAGCAAAAATCAATACCATTCACTCGTTTTTTATCGTCGTATTGTTGCCTTGAATTTGGAACTTTTTAAATTATGTTTATTTTGCTAGTTTAAAAGTTAACTATCTTGAAGCACGTGCAAAAAATCCGTACCGTTCGCGCGTGGCTAGTGGTTGCATTGTTTAAACATCAATCGATACACATTTGCGTTCCACATTGTCATGACCACGAAGGTTTTAAGCGCCTGGTCATTGTAGCAATACTGAAGGAATCAATAATCTGAGAGCCTATGCGATGATCAATTTCCTTCACGTATTTCATGATTCCATGGTGATAATGATTTTGAGTTTGCTGCACTGCGATGTTGGTTTGGATGTCTCCATGGTGTTTACCTTTTACCTTTACTAACCGCGCCATGGGGTTAAGTTATTTGTAATTTAAGCTGCATCTCTGTGGTGCTATTGTTGCCTTTGTAGTCTATTGGGTTGTTAATTGTTCGCTTTGACGACTTAATTATGCAAGTAAACCGCTCTATCAATGAATAATCCACTTGGTTTTTAACGCCCTAGTAGTGTATGAGTGTAAGTATGTTTACTAAGTCAAATGTGGCAGTTATGACAACCGTCGATGCATATTAACCAGCGGTACTAGACCATATTGCCCAAGAGAGGTGACAGAGTGTGAATTTTTTAGTCAGAATCCATTTTTTTCTATTTCTCTGCCAAAGATGAGCTGTAAAAAAGTAATACAACTTGCACATAATTGTGTTATAGATTAAGCTCTCGAGTTTGATCAAATAGCCTATTGGCGCATCCTATATTTAAATGGTAATTACCTTAATTCAGCCATTCTATTGATGAAATAAATGAGGGGGGGGGGGGGGGGGGGGGAGGGGTGGATTGACAATTACTCAAGCATTATAGTTCTACAAATATGTTGGCATTGGTAAAAATAGGTTGAAATTACAACATTTTTAACTACTATTAAGACTGCTTAATAGATTCAGAGGGAAAAGTCCCAACTCTAAAGGGTAAATGTTTTAATAACCAAAAGAAGCAATCAGATCATGCGTTTATGTAAATTGGAATTTCGCAGGAAAGCATTTGCTACCAGGCTAGCTAATACCTTGCGTGGGCGTATGGGTCTAAGTTGCAAGCTGTTAAATTAATGCTGTCTAGTGTGAGCTTGAATCGATTGCACCGAATATTCTCGACTTGGTTTCCTAACAGGATGCATTTTGGCACACAAGTTAATAAAGAAAATCGATGGATGGATGAATGAGATAACTTCAACATATGATATTCGAGGTGGATTATTTTGAGATAATGGGAATGGTACCACGACTTCAGTCATCCTCCCCTCCCCCCCCCCCCCCCCCCCCCCACATACTATCCCTCTTTAACGTCTTTTCAATTACTTTACAGGACTTTCTGTCTACGGCGATAGAGAATATCCGCTACAACTTGGGCGAGAGTGCGGTGTCCGAAGATGTGTTGCAGCATCTACAGTACAGTATCATGAAAGATGTAAGCCCACTCTGCTGTCTTTTCCACTTATTCCTGATTTCTCGGGAAATTTTGCATTATTTTGACCTTGAAGTTGCCACTGGGGTGGCGGTATGGCAATTTCAAAATTGCTTTGCAAGTAACAATTAAAGCTGCTTAGAAAAAAAACTTTGGAATTTGTTTAATCTAATTCTTACAAACTCAACGAATTTCGGTTTCATTTGAAATAGCTCAAAAAAAACTTTTGTAACTTCTCAATTGCACTCACTGTTGAAAAATGGAAGTTGAAGAATTCCCTCCAAAAATTCTTACATTTTTTGCCTATTATTAATTTACTTAGCTTCTGACAAAAAGGTCTTGTTAGCATTTGTTTGAACCGCGTTCACTCGACACAATTGAAAAATATTGATCCTCAGTCTATACTCATCTCCTTTTTTTCGATTGGAAAAAAATATTAATTGATTACTGTTTTGAGATTGAGGGAGATTTGCCTAAACCAATTCCTGGTCAATGAGACCGCTTTAACTGGTGGTATTTTTTTTTATAGGCTACTGCATTGCCGATAGGTGTACACTTATGTTCGCTTTACTACAATTTAGTTCAACGCGATAAAAAAATTATATTCATTTTTCCAATTTGTTTACCCCTATCCCTCTATTTCGCATTTAACCCCCCCCCCCCCCCCCTATAAGCGTCGGGTATCCATGGCCTCTTTATTAACTGTCTGTCCAAACAAAAGGGGGTGTTGGCCTTGCCCACAAAATCCAATTTTTACACTTGTGAGGAAGACTTATTGCTCTATCCACCCGCATTTTAAAATTGGGTGTGTTGGGCTGGTAGTTACCTGGATCTAACTAGAGTTAGCAAATTTGCATTGACAAATGTTGGATTTGATAAAAAAAAACGAATGTTAAAGCAAGTTAGTTGAGGGGCCACATTACCATTGCTTTTCCATTCTGTGGTGAGTTCTTGTTAATTTATCTCTCTCGATCTAGCTTTCGTATGCGTCGATGGTCAATGTTCTTTTTTTAAAGTAACGCTCCGATACTCGGGCTAACGCTCATTGACCTACTTGACTAATGGTATTTCCTTGAATAGGTCTCGAGGTAGGCTTCAGAATGCGAAGATTTATTCAGAAAGGTAACTCGTTTTTCGAGACGTGATTGAAATTATTTCCATTCATTTATATATTTGGACTCGGGAATCGAAAGTAGCACAATGTATAACTAATATACCTTGCATGAATACACAGTTCTTGCGTGAGCGATGAGAATTTAGAACGGTGTATCCAGAACCGCATTGGTTAGAAGTAAATTGCAATGAATAAAATAGGTAGAATAGGCAAACTCTGAAGACTCTTGAAGGAAGGTGTTTCCAAAAGGGAATCATCGTGGAGTCTCTGGAGAAGCGTGTATTTTTATCTCTTCCTCAACCAATTCCAATTAGTGCTGCTTAGTGGGCTCATACACTAGTGTATCAGCTGACGGAGTTTCGATCTATATGCCATCTGATTATAATGAGCTAAAATAAACGACTAGGATCGACCAGGCCCACTTAATCATATTTCATTTTACGGTGAGGTGGTATTTCTTTCCAACTAACTCGTGGAGCATTTGTCTTTTGTTCACGTTTTCCTCCAATCTCTCTTGGTGTGAATCTTGCCGTTAATGCCAGTAATGGGGGGGGGGGGCAGGTATTTAAATCGTCTTTCTCTCCCCATCTTTGTGTTTGATTCCCACGTGGTTGTGGTGGCATCCTACTCCCCTTCCACTAGACGTGCCTCCAGGCAGTATGTCATTCTGGCTAAGAAGTCGTCTTACGACCTCTTGAATTGGACTACCGATAATCAGTGTTAAATATTATAATTGGTCTGGACTGTAACTTTTATTTATAGAGGTGGCACTTGGTAATAATCGGTTGAGGTTGTACTTCGAATAGAAAGTGGGGGGGGGGGGGAGATTTAATTCTTGGGAATCGAAATTTCTACTACACAACTCAACTTATTTCTTATTCTTTTTTTCCAAACCATACTTTAGGAGAATCGTAGTGAATCTTTAATGTCAAGATTAGGGGGTAACATTTTGATATGCAACTCCTCAGCCAAGCATATTAATCACTAGACTTAAGGCAATTGAATGCTGAACGCTGATAGCACTTCCTTATTATTTGTGCCGCAACAATGGTGATTCCAAATCTTCTAGCCTTAACTAATTTGCCTCGATTACCTAACCACTTTTAGGGCCCTTATAATGCCTTCAAACTGAATACTTTCATGGCGTTTTTATCAATATTTATTAGTCATGATTTTAACGCAATCTTGTTCTCCTGGGTATCTAGCGTTTCAAAGATGTTTAAGGGAAAGAGAAGTGCTTCTTGAAGTTTTTACTTTATAAGAATCCTGCCGAACTGGTTCTTCAAATTACTTACCTCAGGATAAGGTTTCTCGTCCAGTGATTATTATGTTACCACTTCTGTTTTCCACTTATGAATAGGTACATCTGAGAAGTCTTATCTGTCCTTCATTGGGCACCTCTTATCTAGAGCTTCTCTTGCGATTCATTACCAAGCCTCCAGAGTACAAATCATTTGCAATTTTCTTTCATCAATAGTTCTTTCCCACTTGATTAATTGCCTTTTTATCTGCTTGTTTCCTATTTGCATTATATCACTTTCTCTTGACTAGGCGACAGCTCAGTATCTGGTCTCTGGCTACGAGTCCCCTTGTCTTTGTTCCCACCGTGCTTCTCCGGCGGTTGGTGTCACCAGCCCACAAACCATTTATCCCCCAAACCCTGCTTTAGCCACCTTATCGAACCCCATCTCAGCAACTGCGAACAGCACTACCTCCTCCTCTGCGGATCTCCGACGCTCCGTGCTCCTTCGATCCTCCGCTCGTCATCTCCATCGGCGTACCACTAGCAATAGCGTCAATCTTACTTCTCCCTCTCAAAAGGCTCCTAATTTGGCCACAACATCACCTCTTCCCTCCTCCCACATGGGACTCGGGCTCTTACCGTCAGAAGGAGGAGGAGGAGGGCAAAGTATTGAAGTAGAGCATGAGTCATCTCCGTTCCTTCTGCTGGATGAAAACACTAGAAGACCTACTCCATCTTTGAAGAGACGTAGGAGGCATACTGGGGTTCTTGACAATTTGACACCGCTTAATGGATCGCCAATGACCGATGGAACTCATTCGGTGAGTGATTGAAGTGCTAGACGCGCCTTTCTTCACTCTATAAAAGAAGTGAAATAGGGCTGTTCCACGAGAAATCTCGTTCTTAATTATGTGGTGATTTCTTACTCCTAGGAAAGAGAAGTCACCTCTGATGTTCTCTGTTCTTGAAGCTTTTTTGATGCCCTAGTATTAGTGAACTTGGCCCTAAGAAAGTAGATGCAATTCTTTTTCACTATGGGGAATTGACTTTATCCTGAAATGTTTTTTTATAATTAGCGTCCTTTTATAATTATAAATGAGACGTTTTTAGATGTAATAACATTTCAGATCTTATCACCCTTAGTAAAATCTAGTTGTTGAAGAATTCAATTGCGATCTAACTCTTTCGATAAATTATGCTTTGACCGTATTGAAGTAAATTTCCCTATGAGAATTTATTTTGTCACTTCTATGCCGCAGTAAGTGATTTGATCAACCATCTAATTCATTGATCAAAAGTTTTTTTGCATTGTTTTGTCTGCATAATCACTTCTCTTTTTTTAAAATTCTCCCATGCGATGTGAATTTTCTCACAGCTAAAAATGTGCTTCAAAGCTACTATTTTGATCCGAATTAAACTGCCTCTCTTAGTGTGCCTTTTAATGTTAATTCATGGCGATTGTGCCTAATGTGGAATTTTAGAATTGGTTCATATTATAATAAATTTCGAACCCCTATTTCTCTCTTACCTCTTTAACACTATGTTATCTTCTGGTCGATTTATTTATTGGTGTCTCAATTGGCCTCCCAATCGCATTCTCACAAAGGTTTTAATGGCCTTAAACTACGATAGTTTAGGAATATTTCTTCTTTATGTATCCGGGATGGAACATACGATTGGGTCATAAACTTGGAGATTTATGAAATACAAGTCTCCTTTAACTGAAACTTTATTGAGAATTACTCTTTTTCTGCTTTGATGAGCTTCAGACATCATTGGAACATTTGAGTTCCTTTTTCATGGCATTACTAGGTCGATAAACTGTCATATTCACCTGCCCTTACGGCCCTACAGAGTTTTTGACTTAATTCTTAGCGCTTACTAATATTGATCAGCTCTTTGATAAGGTTGGAAGAGAATGGTGGTGGAATACTTTGCCACCTTCTCCCCCTCCCGAAACTGTAGTCCCGTTTCTCTGGTAAATTTGAGCTCTACCACACAATTCGCTACACCTTTGTCAAGTACAAAATTGTGAGATTTGTACTTACGTCGAGGGCTATTTTAAATTTTGAGCATACAATACCTAATAAAGTTTCTCTCCAATTCCTCTATATTGGAAGTTTATGCGTGGGTTTTAGCTAATGGTAAGGTAGATGTCAATGTGATGTGGGTTAGGATCATATGGATCCTCAAAAAGGGTGATTATCATTCTGTTGAGTTAACTTGTTCTTAGGGTGGGATGAATGGGAAAACAGTTGTATAATCCGTCTCACATAACAAGTCCCTTGCATGGGTGGAACAGTTCGTAGATTCTTTTGGCAATAACCCTATCTTACAGAGCTTGAGTATGTATTCGCTTCCAAATTATAGTTTAGTCATTTGCTGATTGGCTGTTGAAGAATGGCTTTCGAGGCTCGAGTTTCACGTACCATAATAATGTAAACTTTCTAGATGACTAATTGGTTATGAAATGAAGTTGTCTGAGTGGCCATTTTAAGATGTTTTGTGTATTTGAAATTGCACTAGTCACTAAAACAAGAAGAATAAGGCTGCAATCTGTTAAACCATTGTGTAACCTGTGCTAAGTTCAACTTGCCTACTTTTGGAATTTATTTCTACATGAAATAATGAAACAATTCTTCACACAACTTCTTTTCTTTAGGTTGTTGATGGTCTTGGACCGCTGGAATTGGAGTAAGTTCAATATCCTTATCAACTTTTGTAAACATTTTTATAATATTCACTACGCTAATTCACCATAGAAACCCAGAGAATGCCTTCCATCTTTTTCATCACCTCATAATAGGTGTGGGCAAATAAAGGTAACACTCATCAAATATGTATACTGTGTCAATTAATCGGTAGAAAAGGTATTGCTATGATATCATACTTTTCGTTATTTTAAAGCTGCCATTCTATTGGAATTTTGAGCAATAAAATTACCACCTGCATCCTTAAAATTTATCTATTTATATCAAACGGTAGGCTTTTTGATAGTTATCATTAGCCCTTTAGTTGACTTCAGGCTTCACAGGGGGAGAGGAACATCAGAGCGAAAAAAGTCGGGAGGGGGGGGACAGAAGAGTGTTTTAAAGATGTAAATGTCAACTGCCGGTTTATAGACATTTTTGCCGTATGAGTATACGTTGCCCAGGTTGCGCCACGTGGAGGCAAGTCTATCGCACACCCCGCATCCTTTAAATACTTGCTATGCGAATTTCCTGAACTTCTCCTGAATTTATCTTTACCACGTTAGTTTGTATAGTTATGGAAATTGGGGGAGGGAGGGGGAGGTAGAATTCATCGTTTTCTTGTTATTCATGACATTGTTTGCGAAGATTTGTCTAGTTACTGATTTATTGGCACCCCTTCACGTGTCCATCCTTATTCTTTGCTCCTTTCATCAACTTCCATCTCTTGATGTACTGTGGATTAATGCTGCCAAAAATATAGCTAAAGCCCTATTGAGCAGTTAATCTATATGTACTTTTAACAAATAAGAGCTGTGCCTAATCTGATTGGTTGTTCATTTCTCCTCATGGGGGAGGTTGATGTTTGAAACAAATAGGATGTACTCAATTGTTGTTCGCCACTTCTCCCCCCCCCCTCCCTTTTCTACTTTTAGGCAATACTAGCTTCCTATTATTTCAATTTATTCGCCAAGGTATATTCTGCCAATCTCTCTTTTGTTAATAGCTACCAATTAGTCCATGGGTACATTTTGGTGATAGTATTTCAGTGATGAGTCATGGCATACATTTTATTCTTGAATGAAGTTGGAAGCGTTTGCTACTAACTTATTGAGCATCGTTGCTGCTGCTGCTGCTGATGGTCTGAATGCACATATGCATCTCGTGAAATCTAATTATCATAAGCCTGTTGAGGGGTTTTGAACTCTGGGTTATAAGCACGGCGTGGTATTTGAGCACGAGAAATAGCAAAATAGTTAAGTGAGGCCATACACCAATAATCAAGAATCTAACTTTACTTGAAATCATTAAGATGTCCATCTACTCATGCGGAATATAATTCGCTTTATAATATCCTATTTTTCCCCACTTCAATTTTTACTTCTTCATTTCGGACACTCTGATTCACTTCCACTCTAATGGTTAAAATCGAATAGATGCGAATAGCAAAGTCATTTTCCGATAGTTCAATTATACTATTTTTTCCACACTTCAAGTGTGTGTGGGTGGTGGTGGTGGTGGTGGGAAGGGGGGGGGGTTAATTAATCTTATAACACAAGTTGATTACAAGCACGGGTTCCTCATTAATGAAAAGAGTGTGAGAATTTATTATTGGCTTTCAAGTCTTCTTTTGGAGGTAAATTTATCTTATCCACAGCTGAAGTTTAGTTCCTATTAGCAACCTCACATCCGCAATAGCAGAACTTTAAATTAAGAATATCATGATCCATGGTAAGCGTTCTGAGTATAGCTGCTGCTATTTGTAGGACGAGTAAAAAACTAACTACTAATTAAATCGATATTGCTTTTACGCACACGTGTAAACTAATGTATATTTATCATTTATTCGAAGTGCTTAAATGTAAACAACCGCCACCCGTTTATAGCATGTCACTTGTGAATTGTCGCGGACATTGAGAACAGTAGTATTTTGTGTTTGTAGCCTGAGGTGGGTTGGGGGGGGGGGGGGGGGGGGGGGGGGGGGGG
>UZAE01012830.1:0-10975 GCA_900617975.1 Rodentolepis nana | reverse complement strand
GGGAGGAGACAGAGAGTATTTCATGTTAATAGGCGTGTGTTTACGTGGGCGTCAAGTAGTTGTGATTTATCATCTTCGTTATTGCCTCATTTTCACTCTTGTGTAGATATTACCACCCAGGAATGATAGTGCCTTTTGCAATAAAATGGAGATTTTAATTGGGTCTTTGCTTAAGTCTTGAGATGTCGAAATCTCTGCTTGAAAGCACTTAGATCTAATTGCAAATCACGATTAGATCGATTTGTTCGTCGTGGAAGAAATCTTAGCCTTTCAGGGGTCAAGGTCACATTTATTCACCTCCTTCTATGTCTTCTAAACGAAATCTCTTTAATATCTAATCAGGTAGCCTTCAATAGTCCCTTTTAAATTGCGACCGATTCCTGTGCGTGTACTACTTACAAATTGTTTAGGCTAGACAGTTATATTATGCTAAATCAAATTTGGGAGGGGGGGGGGGGGGGGGGGGGTTGCCATTATCCCTCAAAATTAAGCAATTGCTCACTTAAGCAGAGGAAGATCGTTGTATGCGCGGAAGTCTGATCTGCTGAGTGAATAGAGGTAGTCTAGTTGTTTTCAAGACTGCATTATCTCTATTAGAGTGTAGGTGTGGCTTTTTAGCTACCTCTCCTAGTGTAGCAAAGTTGGTTGCATAATTGAGAAGTAGGGGGGGGGGGAGGCGTGTTCACACCTGTTATTTACTTGTCACCCTTTCATGAGGCTATGCATCATACGTTATGCTTGGTCAGCAAGTTAATACTCTGGCTCTAGCACCCCCTTGAGTATTATCTTAAGGGAAGCTTCTGTTGGATAATAAGCTTGAATTCAATAAAAGTAGGTTATAATTAGAACTTCTGTAACCAAATAGGGTAGAATTTATTGGTATCAAATGGCAGGCTTTGTGGTAGTTATTAATCATTTAGTTGACTTCGGGCTTCACAGTAGGGAGGAGCATCAAAGTCACAAAGAGTGGAGGGGGGGGGGGCAGAAGTGATTAGCACTTGTAGAAGTGATACACTCAAAGGTAGGGAAAAAGTGAAGTGAATACTTTGGGAGTAGTCAAATATGATGCGCAGTGGGGTCATAGTAGTTTGAAGTCAGAAGTCAACTGTCAGTTCATAGACTTTTTGCCGTATAAGCATACATTGCACCGTGTGAAAGTAGGTCTATCGCACACCCCCCTCCCCAATTATGGAAGTATGTATTAGGCTGCTTTCATATGAATCTTTCCTCCTAAGTATAATTTACTGGATGTACTAAAGAACTCTATTGGTTAATAGTAATCAACTGAGAGGTTGCCACCATGCAAACATTGTTTCATATTTTCCTTGTTCCAGATAAATCTACAGAAATTTTGGGATAAGAGAACAAGTCATAGCAGTTCAACATCGAAGTACGCTTGGCTGATGTTTAGGAATTAATGTCTCTCTTACTAAGTTACTTGCATTATTTTTCGTTTTTTTTTCCACTATTTATCCTAATTAATTAATTGGAGTCCCTAATTTTTTTTGTTCCGGATCAATTTATGTATCATCTTCATCATACCTATTGTCGAATTTGATTTCATGAACGAGCTAATTTAATTCCTTAATTGGAATTAATTTTTTCCCTCAATGGAGTATAAATAGACTGCTTTGAAACATTTGGCAAAGCCTAATTAGGTGAATTGGCGAACAGTTTGAATGCCGAAATTGGTAAACAATAACTTTTTTTTGATTTCTAAAGAAGGCTAGCCCGTCGGTTACTGTCTCCCATGAGACTTTCTGATCCGCCTCCTGTGCTTGTCGATTTTGTCGACATTTTATGATCATAGTCTAGCCTCAACGGAAAAGTAACCTGTCTCAAATGAGCTTGTTTTTACGTCAATGTGGATTGATATGCTTATTTGCAATTTTTACTCTTTGGTAAATGGAATTAGTGATGAGAACAGGAAGTAAGCCACTGGGAATAGGTGGTAGTGAAATGTTACATTTTACTCAAATTCTCATATATATAGAATGCAATTGCTTAGCAGTATCTAGATGTATTAATTCCGAGCCTTGGCTTTTAGTTTCATGAATGAGGTTATATTCGTGCTATTCAAAGCCTGTTAACCGGTTGGTGGGTCTTGGTATCTCGATTCATTGAGATCCTATTGCAACTAAGTCACGTAAACTCCAATAACGAGAATCGGAACTAGATTGGTTCTTCGATTGCGAAATTTGTATATAATCCTGTATTCCGCTGTAAACCTGAATTTTGGACTAATCCGTTGGATAGTAATGCTTGGGTGCATACATGAAGGTTTTTTGTGAAATCTTATGGGATATTCTCGTGCATCTTCAATACCTTAACTGATTTTTTCAACTTTCTCTATTCATATCGAGAAGTGCAGTCTTGCCTCTATTATTGACTTGCCAAAGAGCCCATAGTCTCCACTTGTGTCGTGGTGGTGACCTATTTTCTAGTTACCTACATATCGATAAATTGATCTCGTTTTACAATTTGTGATAAAAAGGACCTTTAATTACGATATTACATTTCTTATAGTAAAAAGAAATGCAATCACTTCAATTGTTGAATTATCTTCGTTAAAGTTACACTTGTTAAACCCTTTGATTAAGTTGGAGAACTCTCTCTCTTCCTCTCCAATGTTAGAAACGGGAAATGATTATTATGTCAAATGTCATTTTCCTCTTTGAATTACCGCTTTCGTCTTCATTATCGTTGAAATTTGCAGGTGATGGATATGTGCGTTCCTCGGCATTTACCTTTTCATGAGTAAAGATGAGTCTGAACCAGATCGGCTCTGAAGTTGCCACGCTCATGATATGAGGGTTTTATAACATTTCAGCTTTCTTTATTTCAATGCCATCTGTTCTTGATTAACCTTTATGCATTTAGGATAACCGCGTGTGTGTGTGTTCATATTAGTGGCTCCTTTAAGAAAAATTACGCGTTTTGTAAGTTGGTTTTGAGTTCACTTTGTGTCCAGACACTGTGAAGGAAAGAACTAGGTGAATTATTCTCTTTAGACAAAGTGTTTGACATTGTCTAAGTGTAATCAATTTTATTTTACTGTCAATCCAAAAACATCGAACTGCAAGGCAGACTTTTCCTTAAGCCTCATCTGGCTACTAAAACCCCTTAGTCAAGTACTTAGGCTTCTCCAATGTCTATTTCTGTTTATGGAACATAGAAAACACCTGCAAGAGTTAGCACGAGGGTATCTATATATCTATCTATATCTACGCCAAATTTATATTCTCCACTTTTAGAAAGAAATCTTGTATTCTGCATAAAACAGCCAGTTTAAAAATCATGCAAGTTAGAGATGGTTGGTTAACTGGACGCAAGGAATTTCTGAAATGATAAGGATAGCAATAAGAAATGGAGCTCTTCACAAACAGATTTTTGAAGCCTATAGTCAAATACTTACGGTCCTCCAATGTCTATTTTGGCTTAAGGAGATTCACTCGGTGAATAAGAATTCAAATGATGCACAAAAATGAGAGCGACCTACAAACTTTGACCCTGTATTCGAATCCTTGGTTAATCACCAAAGAATTACCTTAGAAGCTCGAATCTCCGTGGTCAATTATGCAAATACTTTTACATTGAATAGAATGGGAATTGGGAGCCGCCGAATCACCACTTCCCATGTAGCAAAGATGAAAGGGGAGGGGGTGGTGGGGAACACGTGCATTTCTTTGTTATTTGAACAAAGATTTCATCAATTTTGTGCTAAATTGTTACTTTAACGGGGGCGCGAATCATTTATGACTATTTTAGTGGAGCCTCCAAGTCAAACACCCATTCCATCCCCTAAATCAGGTTTGAATTTTTGGAAACTTCGTTAATGAATTTAGTGCGGTGTAGGTGGAATAGTCCATCAGGAGTTCATAAAACTAGACAAAGCAGCCACAGTCGAATTTTATTATTTTCAACAATTAGGAAGACTAAATAGGAAGTTGAAACTAGACCTCAAAATTAATTTACCAGTAAAGGGATATGGCTTCAACACGCTGGGCTCCAAAGTGAAAGAATGATCGCCCAAAATTGAAGAGAATTAAATTGGGAAATTTTATCACTTCCTCAGTATTCACCAGACGTCGCCTCCATCCCCCACCCCCCAATCCTATTACTACCTTTACAGGTGTATGGAGCATACACTAAGAGGTAAAGACGCTATCGACTGAAATCGAAAACCACTCGTACGAGTCTGGCATGTCAAAACACCAAGTTCTTTCAATAAGTTGCTTGAAAATTCAAGAAGAGCAATTGGGAGGGATTCCAAATGGTAACGGAAGTTATATTACAATGTACCATATTCACAATTCGAAAATTGCTAGCATTTTACTAATGTTTTAAAAGTACTCAATTTCTCATGCTGACCCCTAGCAGAATGTAGCACACTTATACATAAATAGATGAGTGAATGTTTTTTTCAGGTTCAGAGAGTCTTGCTGAACTCTCACTCATCTAGCTTATTGCGACATGCAGTCGATTGTGTCGAGAAAGATTTATTGTTCATGTCCAGACCCAATGGTTCCCAGCCTGATCTACCCCCTGTGTCTCTCTTCTATTTTCCCTTATACAACATCCTCCTTTTACCTCCCCATGGCCTTTTTTGTTTGATGGTTTATTTATTTATTTCCTGTGGCAGACGACCTCTAAATATGGACAAACATCCAAACACATTGGAAGTGAAGTTCATAAAGGAAGAATGTGCTTCTAGTTTAAAAGGAAATTGTATAGGAAGTGGAAAACGCTAGAGTCGGGAATCATTTGATTTCCAGAATTATTAAGCTGGATTCATTTCGGTCAGAATTGCTTACCCATGTATTATATTTATAACAAATGGCAGGCGTTTTGATAGTTATCATTAGCCCTTTAGTTGACTTCGGGCTTCACAGAGGGGAGGAGGAACATCAAAGTGAGAAGAATTCAGGAGGGGGAATAGAAGGGTGTTTCAAAGATGTAAAAGAAATCGACAGACACAAAGGCTCAGAAAGGGTAGGATGGGTACTCTGATAGGAGTCGAATATGACATACAGTGGGGGTGATGGTTGCTTGAAGTGAGAGGTCAATTGCCGGGTAATAGACATTTTTGCCGTATGAGTATACATTGCCCAGGGTGCACCACATGGAGGTAAGTCTATCGCACACCCCCTTACCCATATATCGAGGTCTCATTTATTTATAACGTTACTTGCTAATTTTTACCCTGTTATTTGAGTTTCCTATAATTATAGCGTCAAGTTTATTCGTCCATATTTCATTATTCACTTATCCTTTCATTTAATCCACCAGATTACCAGACAACTCGAGTCATGAGCAAGCCTCCTCCGTAACCTCGGATGTGGCTAGTAATGCGACTGCACACTCCTTCCACCATCTCTCCGTATCCGATAATCCCCCTCCGAAACTCCTTCCCTCGGATACCTTTGCTCTCGGCTCCTGTGCAAATACGTGAGTTCCCCTTCACTGTCAATTTCGATAATGATCCAGTCAGTCTTCCATCAGGTTAAGTGTGGTAGCTTACTTTGCTTTCCACTCTTAACGCTTTGCTATATTTGTGGGCTACGACATTAATTATTTAGTTGATTTCGATCTTTACAGAGGAGGGGGGGGGGGCATAAAAGTGATAGACAGATGTAAAGAGATAGACAGACACATGGAGAGAAAAACGCAAGGTGAGGTGAGTACTGTGAAAGTGGTCGAATATGAAATACATTCGGGTCTTGGCAGTTTGGAGTGAGAAGTCAACTGAGGTGTTATAGACTTTTTGCCATGTAATGGTATACTTTGCTCAGGTTGCACCACGTGGAGGAAAGTCTATCGAGCCTCCCTCTAATACGGTTATAAAGTGCTGATAACTCCATCCCCTTGAGGTGGATGCAACAAATTAATTATCTCTTTCTAGTTTCGATCCTTCCAGTTACCGATGTGAAATCAATGTGCTTTATTTTAATGTGTGCTTCTCCATTAAGATTGGCGACATGGGGGTTTTAATACATTACTATTAGGTTGGCAACTAAGTCATTGCCGATTTCAAATAAGAAGGCAAATTCGGAATTTTTGTTTAAAAATATAACTTTATTCAATCAGATATTGGCCGTTCTTGTCGATGACCTTTTTCCATCGTTCTGGCAAAGTAAACATTCCCCGTTCGTAAAATGTCTGGTCTTTGCTATTAAAAAACTGAATTAGGTGTGATCCGACATCATCCGCGTTGTTAAAAACTTTACCATTTAAAGAGTTTTGCATGGAACGAAACAAATGGTAATCCGAAGGCGCAAGGTGAGGGCTATATGGTGGGTGTGACAAAACATCCCAACCCAGTTGCAATAATTTTTGCCGAGTAACCAAAGGTGTGTGGGGCCTTGCGTTATCATGATGGAAAACAACACCCTTCCGCCGATTTGATAATGCCGGCCGCTTATCTTCAATTGCATCCTTCAGTTTTTCTTGTTGTTCAACATACACATTTGAATTTATCGTTTGGTTCTGCGGCATGAGTTCAAAATACAAAATTCCTTTGTGATCCCCCCACCAGACTGACAGCATAATCTTTTTTTGGTGAATCTCTGCTTTTGATACTGTTTGGGCTGGTTGATCTTGCTTCACCCATGATCTCTTGCGAGTAACGACATTGTTATAAACTATCCACTTTTCGTCGCCAGTAACTAGGTTCTTCCTCGGAAATGGATCATTCTCATTGCGTTTCAGTAGCGGCGAATCACAGATGCTAATCCGTTGCGTCAAATGAATTTCCTTTAACTGGTGAGGGATCCATAAATCAAGTTTTTTGACATAACCAAGGGTATGCGACACATTGAGCTTCTCTGCAATATCTCGTGTTGTGCTGTGACGATTTGAATCAACGATAATGGCCTTGATATGGGTTTCATCCACTTCGACTGGGCGGCCAGATCGTTGTGAATTTTTCAGTGAAAAATCACCGGAACGAAATCTTTCAAACCAATTTCGACACTGCCTTTCTTTTCAGGCTTCATCTCCATATACGGCACATAACTTCTTTTGTGCTTGCGATGCGTTCTTGCCTTTTCGGAAGTAATACAATAAAATGTGTCGGAAGTGCACGTCCTGTTCTTTCATTTTTAAATTGGGATAAAAACAAAACTAAAGAACTAAACAAAAAAAATTGTTTTACTAATTAACCTAGAAGCCCATACAGTAAGAAAAAATATAGGTTAAATGCTCAGGCCACGTTAACAAAACAAAAGAAAGTATAGAGTGAATCTGTCAACAAAAACGGCAATGACTTAGTTGCCAACCCAATAGAATTCGCCCCCCCCCCCTCTACCCCTCTCCCGCCTCCTCCTAAACAGATTTCCTCGCCTACGCGTTTTTATGGGTTGGTGGAGATTTTGCTTTTCCCAATTCTATCGTTTTGCTCAATTTGAAGCGTAGACATTACTCTAGGGGACTGAATGCTAGTAATTCGAATACTCGTGACCACTCTCGGTTAAAATCTCATCACATTATTTGGCATTACAATGAATCAATGTTGTGCAATTATTGTGCAGGGTTGTATTTAATTCATTAAAAAATCCCTAGGGTTCATCCTACAACTCAAATGTATACATTACCGATAATACAATCCGCCCAAAGATAAAAGAGAGCCGCGTTAAGTTGTGTGTATCGAAGTTTATTGTGGATACTTCCAAACACTGCTGTGAGCTTATTGTATGTTCACTTTTAAATGAAAATAAAATATCAATTTACCCTCCTGTGTGTGTATACCGTTCTAGAGCTTACTAATCAAGCGCGCTAGCTCTATGTCTCCATGCAGGCATTGAGTTGTCCATATCCTTGTGTGGAGTAGGTTTAATGAGTTTGCTCCTGGTTTTGTACACCAATTAATCCATTTTCAATGTTGGTCATGCTGTCTCCATTTATTTATGCTTTAGTCAGGTTTTTGAGACTGGAAACTATTCTTTTTAACTCGAGCAAATTGACTCAAACAGAAGTTATCCTAGAATTCAATTGACAGTGAACTCTGCTAATTGTATTTTCACTACGTAGATTCTCCACTTACCCCACGTTACACGCATAAGACTGCCTTTTATATCTCTTATTTTCAGCATATTCGTCAAACTACTTAGTTGCTCACTAGGCTGTATCGAGGGGGGTTAAATTAAGTCACGCATTTATCTAATAGTGGTCCGTTGATTAAACTTGTTTTTTTTGTTTCACGCTTGGTCTAGGACTATTTTTACTCCTTCGACCTCCGTTCCATTTTAGTTGGTTGGGTCTAGGCGCAGCTCGTGGCCGTATCTACTCCAAACACCCCTGGATCTTCCGCTACGCCTGCGACAGAGAAGACAAGGGTTGGCTGTCTCGAGCCGGTCATCTTCCAAACACTGGTGCAAGGACTTTCCTGGTTCTTGCCAAGCAAATCGAAGGGGTGGCCGCTTTGGAGCAAAGGGATGACGGAATTGTGATACCCACTACTCGGCAACCCCTTTCTCAATTCATACTACCTCCTTGGCTTTTCCAGAAAGTGAGTTGAAGTCGCAAAATTCGATTTCATAAGCGATTTAATCAAGGGCTCGGGATTGAGTTATAACTGTATGTATTACTATTAAGTCGTCTCTGTTTGTACACCTATGTGTGTATCTCTTTTTCGCGTTTTGTGAAGGACTCTTAATTGCTCAAAAATTGGTGATATGAAAGCTAGGAGGTGGATGAAATTTGTACAGAGTAGGCGTTAATCTGATCGACTTAAAATAAGCGTGAGTGTTATTTGCTCAGATGCGTATTTTACCTACAACTACAACTATCTAAAATCTTGTTTATAAATTTTTTGTTTTTACCGAGTTTTCTGGGTGGGGGGGGGNNGGGTGGGGGGGGGGTGTAAATTGTGTTATATTTCCTTGCGGGGATCTAGGCACCCATGGCTGAAGTTATGATTTACGACTGCTGCAGATTATTGATGATGATGATAATAACTTCTCTCCCCGGAAGTTGCATTCCCTGTGTTGTTGCCTGGATGTGAAAGTGGGAGAATTCGTAAAAGTGTAAACTGTGAAGCTTGTCATTCACTCACTTATTCTTCTACTTACTGATTGGCATTTGACGAGATGTGGAGAGAGAGAGAGAGAGAGGGAGGGGGGGGGGGANAAGGGAGAGTGCCTTGGGGTCCTCGCGATCCCAAATAGTATGCAAGTTAATTTGCTAATCAGAATATTTGCACTGTGTGCGCATATTCAGCCATCATGCATTTCGGCCCATTCCGAGGTCATCTCGAAGGCGGCATTCATCGGCACATACATCCAAAGTCTAATCGTACCACTTAATGCTGATCATGAGGAGATAATACCGCCCTACTGAAGATGAGTGGCAGAAAATGCTTCAGAGAAGTGCTAATTAACATCGTCTTAATACCATGGATGGATACAAAGTTCAGCTCGCGATCGGTGATATTCTTCTCTGTTTTGGTTTGAGTCCATGTTAAAAGGTAGCGCACTTGGTTATTTGCAGCTGGCTTATCAAAATTTTTGTAATTCTGTCTAGAAAAAAATAACCTCTGCAATGCTTTGTATCACAATCCATCCAGGGGTAGTCAATCAATACTATATCTATTAGCCATGTTATGCTCTTTTCTAATGAGGGGTAGCATCATGCCAGTCCGTCCTGTTGAGAAGTACTCTGTCTCCCGTAGAGTGTACTCCGATGGATATTGAAACGATGGCATCTGACTTTGCAGACAATCGCGCTAAAATCTTGCCAAGAGCTTTGGTAATTCTTTTAACTGGGGATTGGGGTGAACGCAGCTATATTGTAACCTCATTTTGGCTCCTAGCCAGATCACATTGCCCACAGAGTCTAGCTTTTTAAACTAATTCCTGGGGAAGAAGTAGTGTTTCCACACGCTTTCGCGCCTGCTTGTCTACCCGCCTAACTAGATGCTTGTGTCTAAAATGTGTGTCCAGCTCGCGCAATGGGCTAGACTGCCGTGACCACCAGTGAGGGCATCAGTAGGAGGTAATCCGTGTCAGGCACGTGATGATGATGATGTTTGACGTGTCATTGATGTGTGTGTGTGCGTGTGTGTACACGTGACGAATGATAATTGCCTATTTTCTACTGAAATCGAGTGGATTTTGAGTTTCTTTCTCATTATTAACCCTTTTACATCCGAATTATCTTTTTTTAATACTGCCCCCAACAGCACTCACATGTGTTATGGTGGTTTCAGGCGATGGCTATAGACTTATTCAAAACGCTTCGGACGACAATAGCGCGTCTTCTGTTACGAGTCTGGTACCATTGGGGCTTATTTTGAAAGAGGACCTCGTACGGTCCTATGGGGTCGTTAAGTGGGTTAAGTCGTGTTTACTTGAGCTTGAAGCAGTATCTCATTTATCATTTATCCATAAAATAATTATCATTTGTCTAGCACTCCATCATCGTTCTCTAGTGGTAGTCATCGGTACCTTTTGCAATTGAGTTTATCTGAAACTTGACTGACTATTGACATCGATATAAGGGTACTACTCTATCCTAATTATATATATATATATATATATATATATAAATGCTCTTCTCTTTTGTTAACTCACGATGAAGTGGTATGAGTGACAAAAACTTCTTTCAACTAATTCGTATCCTTAGTGTATCTCGCACTCTTCTATTATATCCGTGAAAATTTATTTATTTCGAATGGCAGGCAGTTTGATAGTTATCATTAGCCCTTAGCTGACTTCGAACTTCACAGAGGGGAGGTGGAACATCAAAGTTAGAAAATTGCAAGAGGGTGGACCGAAGAGTGATTTGCAGATGTAAAAGAGGCAGACACAATGGTAGGGAGTAGGGTTAGGTGAGTGCTGTAGAAGTGGTCGACTATGACTTACAGTGAGGGTCATGGTAGTTTAAAGTCAGTAGTCAACTGAGTATACGTTGCCCAGGGTGCACCACGTGGAGGTAAGTCTATCGCACACCCCATATGCTACAAAAAAAATCAAATGCC
>UZAE01012829.1:0-31074 GCA_900617975.1 Rodentolepis nana | reverse complement strand
TGTCACTTTGATGTTCCTCCTCCCCTCCGTGAAGCCCGAATTTAGCCAAAGGGCTAATGACAACTATCATAAAGCCTGCTATCTGATATAAGTATATATTGAGGGAGAACTAGGCAGGCTGTATATATTTACTCGAAAAGCAAAGATTACGGATCTACTTACACTTTTGAACCCTACCAAACATACCATAAAGATGATCGCACTTCGAGGTCGATGACACAACTAAAAGAGTCAAGTTATTTCAAGAATACAAAGAAGCCAATATAATTGCGCATACAAACTTAAAATACCGAGAGGATCGAAACATAGAACGCACTCCAAGAAACCGGGAAAAGACAGGAAATTTTAACACAGAAATTCTGTTCAATCAGAAATAATGAAGGTCGCTGTATACATAGTGGATGGATAGGATATTCAAAATCATTAAGTCTGCATAATAAAAGGAATGGAAGAGCCTGAGCTTCACACTAGAAGGGGACACCAGGAGATATAATCGCTCTAGGCAAGATGAGCGTAGAAAAAAATGCTTACAAAATGGGATTGGGATTTTAAATCGCGCATTCGAACTGAGAGATTTTTCTGAACTCCATTGATGTTAAACTCAAGAATATGCGGCCTTGAGAACTTGATGGTGGCCAAAAATGAATTGCCATCATTTTTTTTCATCTAAATATATACCATGTGGAAAAGTGGTTTAACTTATCAGTAAAAGTTCATCGCTAAAGCACAAAAGTGCAAACACACACAGGAATACAGGAGAAATTAACCCTAACCAACGAAATTAGCAATTTTCTAAAGTCCACAGGGAAAAATTTACGCAATTAACAAATCAATATAATTTTATTTATAGCCCATTACGTGTTTTTTCCAGACTGGAGTTCAATCAAAAACAACTATATCTCTCAAGCAAATACTAACTTCAAAATCCGCAATCGAAACCAAAATTATGACAAATAAAAGCTAAAAGAATAGACTCCAAATGATAGATTAAGGTTGCTGCAATTGGACCAAACTCTTGTTTCAGAAAGGTACTGGTACACGAAGCACCAATCACACGAGCAACTAAACAACCCGTTTCCATACAGTTTGTGAATAAAATGGCTCTGAACCGAGCAATCAAGTATAAAGTAAAGCTGACTTTAACAAACTCCACCATAGATAGGAGTTAAATATCTTGTTTCACGATATTTCGCACTAACCAGTGAATTATTCAATCGCGAAAAAAAAGTGATCAAATTGCTTACATTTATTAGCATCAGAAATCAATACCGAGCATCTATAAAGTAGACTTAGTCACAACATTTACTCCTAAATGTGCAAACACGCACTACTAACGTTCTGAATAAATGCTAAATTATAAATTATGGCCGTTAAAGGGGGTTGAATTGAAGACATCAAATATCAGTGCATTTATCTTATGATACGAGCTACGCAATAAACGGTATAGAAAAATTTGTGAAGCATAACCATTACCGATTTAATTAAGAAGAAGAAATTTCCTTTAAGCCTTATAAAAAGGAAACAGAACGAAGTAAAAAAGAATTGAGGGGGGGGGGTTGAATATAGTTAAAGCTTTATTAACCATGGGAGATACAACACAGAGAAACAAGAAATTAATAGGTACTGTTAGAAACGGAAACCAGTCTGTAACTCCGGATCTAAAGAGCCCAAATCTAGGGTCCGTCGCTCCAGATCTATGAGATGGATAAAGTAAAATGAGTCGATACTGGTCTCCAAACCTAATTCGACTAGGGACAACAGATCAAGATATTGATAGATATTTGATACCGAAGACAGTGGATTGATGACCTATCACAACGTCACGCACAAAATTACAGAAAGTGGGCTAGAAGATAAACAAGTGGTTGAAAATCTGACAGAAATCAGAAATTCGTAAAAGATAGGCCAGCAAAGTTTAACTCCCTTTCTATCAAACATAACCTCCAAAATATTAGGATGAAACTGATCCGGATGCAGCCTCGAATACGACCCATGTCACCTGTATGTTGATTGCGAAACCGCCGGCTAATTTATTGCTTCATATGCAAATCCATCGCAAAGAAGCACATGTTTGATTCAAATCAATAAACCCTGACTAGAGCAAAATTTGAGTAGATTCAAGATTAGTCCCGCGAAAATGAGCAAGGATTTGATTTCTTTACTCATGACTCATCAGGAAAGAGCTATCAACCCACACGTCTCCTGATTTCAAAGGAGAGAGAAGTAGTGTGGGTAGAGCACAAGTCAAGTAGAGCAAAACTCCCACAAATGAAAACAATTTTGCCTGGGAGCTTCTTACAATCGAAATGAAGTCAGGTCTAACATACTTATCTACCGTGTTCAGCGGATTATTATTCCGCGTAAATAATGTACAAATAAATCTACATTTGGTAGACAAGCAAACAACTGACAATTGATGACTATTTCGGTTCTAGGAGCATTCAAAATAGACAGGTACTCTCAGCTTTCCAGCACTATCAAAAAAATTTTAACTGTTACAAACCTGATAGCAGATTAGACACTTGTATTAAGGTGGCAGCAAAGTCAAACAATCCAAATTGAAAATAAAGTTGAAAGTGGTAAAAAAGGTAAGAGCGGAGATAGTAAAAAGAAACCTAGTGCCTCGAACATTGATGGAGGGAGGGGGTGGAATGGAATTTCAAGCATTTGAACAAACAAAACCAGTCACATCCAATACCTGCACGTACTGTTAGGTCGGAGAGGGCTTTCCTTACCCCGCGATCCCTCTCCTTAGACGAAGGGGAGACAACGTCTGCCATAATCTAACCCACAGCACTAATGCCAAAGCCCGAGTAAGGTCAATTTGAATTAGACACTCCTATGAATGCCAATATTACCCACTTAATCAACCAAACCAATAACCTGTTATATCAAATTCAACATCATCCTGCATGATTAAGTGAACACTATTCAAATAGATGAAAACAATTTTCCATTGAATAGTGTGATAACTATTCACTCACAATTGGGCAGATACAAGTCAGCGCGCAGTTTAGATGGAATATTGAACACACTTTTAGCAATTCCAAAATTTCGCAGATATACAATCTTTCATTGGGTAGATGAGCAACCATAACCAGGAAATTTTTCCTAGCAGGGAGCTATTTCCCCCAGGGGTTGGAAAGCGAGGCTTTTCAGTGTAGATAGGAAAAGATGGTGGCAAAAGAAAAGTTTATTTGCTATTTCAAAACAAAGTAATAGAGAATATGATTTCGTAAAAAGGAAAAAAAGAATCAAGCAGCCAAAACCGCAAAGTAACCAGTTGGGTCATGCCTACCAGGCGGGAGCGGCCATGACCTCAAAGAGGCAGAGAATCGAAGTGAAAGACACGCGCAAAAATGTCAACAGCAAGGTTAATCAAAATGTCGTCAGGAGATGGAGTATAAGTACTAGTAATAAGATTAATAAAAAAAAGGATATTGCATGTTGATTCTACCCTTAAATGACATCAGTTATGCACTGTCAATAAACCCAATGGAGTTGGAAAGCGAGGAAGTTGGCTTGCTCTCTAGTGAACGAGTAAAACGCTAATCATACTAACAGCATTATATATAGAAAGCCAAATGTACCCCTCTATCCAATTCTTCTTTTATAATACTATCCCATTCCAAATTCAAGATTACTTTCATAATCAAATTAATTAAAGCTCGCTAATGAAATAAGTGAAGATAAAAATCACATACTTAGTACAATTTGGTTCAAAATAGACCAAATCAGGTAGGTTTTTACGACTAATCACAGGAGGATACACCACCAGGAGACGTCTTTTAACTCAAGGACTGAAACCTTTAACTTGCATTCTCTTCTTCTGAAAATTAGCCAACCACACCTTCTACACTCCGATCGTTAATTTGAGTTAATATTTGCAATTTTATGGTATTCTATTTGTGCTTTCATGTTCGATCAAATTCCCCCCCCCCCGGACACACTATTTTCCCCCATCTGTAGGCTGCAACCATGCAGAATTAGAGCTAGCACAGCGCCGAACGTTTCTCATCCAATAAAGGCACATCTCCGTCGCCCCGCCATTCTCTCGTCTTAAATGAGGCCGGGATTGTATTAATGAGATTTAATCACCAAAACAACTCTTCGCATAACCTGTAACACTTGATATTTTTAAACAAGAAAAAACAGAAGTAGCCATCTATGTATGACCGTGCTTGGTAAAGTTACACAGCAGTATTAGCCTGTTAAAAATGTTGCAGACTTAGAAATCAATATCACTGAAAAGTAGGCTTAAATAAAAGGAAAGGCTTCTATTATAAAATTAGTATGCCAGTTTACGAGTACTTCACGTGAATATTTTAACTAAGCTAATTGCAAAAATCGGCATACAAGGTGAAATCACGTGAAAATGCATACCTTCTTGAAATGGCTCTCAAAATCCTCCAGTTTTTGTAAATTCCTTAGACCACGGGCATACCTATTCCAAAATTTCCTCAATTTTGACCGTGTCTCTGACAGCTGGATAATATATTGTTCCACAACAAGGATTTGGGAGGAACGATCTTTGGGCAAATCCAGGGAACTTATTTCCTCGTTAGCGATTCGCTTTTTAGCTTCAACGACTTCCTCCTCTGAACTGCTAGATTCACGTAGCTCCCGAAGACGTTTACGTAGATCCACTCCACGGGATTCACAAGATGACAGTCTCCGTTGAAGCTGACGTCTCCTTCGTTGAAGGCTTTCCACGCGATCTCGAACCAACTCAAAGGTGGTGAAGTCCTGTGGGAGTCGCGCTAGCGCCTCCACTTTAGATATATCCACCACAAAGCTCTGAATTTCCAGCCCTAGATCACATGCGCATCGCTGGAAGCTTTCAATCTCCTGAAGAAAAAGAGAGGAAGTGGTTACAGTTGAAAGAAGTAGACCATAAGTCTGGGAATTCTCATGTTGACGTCCTCCATGACGTCGTCTAGCTGGTGTTGTTCGCATCGTCGCCATGCAGATAAGAGAATTGTCAATATAGGCACATATACACACCGCACTATGCTGATGCAAGGCACGAGAGGTTATGACGCCTATGACTATGTGCACGCGCGCCTAAGAAGCCAGCTACGCACACATCGATCATACACGCGGCAACCTATTGGTGCACGAACTAGACGACGTGCAAATGAACGTGCCGCTCGCACAGGGTGCCACGCACGCACCAATGCAAATACAAAATGCGTCGTTGTGTTACATAAGATGAACTCTGGCTAATTTCACATAATCTCTCTTGAGTAGCTTAAAAAACACATTACGATAGCAACTGCATCAACCAAGCTAATTACCATTTGACTTCCTCAGCAATTGGTTGAATCACGAGTTAATTAAGTGAATCACTGTAACGATATTGAGTTTAAAGTATCAAATCATTTGAACACAGCTCTTTTATTCTGATTGGTTAATTGAAAATTAAGACTCTTAAGAAAGATGAAACGATTGGATGAACATTCCAATGGATGAACCAGTACTTTGATACTGGTCACTAAATTTAAAGGTAATGATATAACCTTGAAATCGGTCACTTTAATTCAAGTACTATGGAACTACAAAACTAGCTAAACCCAGTAAGAAATAATTTTGTAATAAGTTTATTGGTGCTTACAGCTAAACCAAAGCAAAACTAGCATTCGAATGAGTGCCAAAATTGGCAACGTATTTTGTTTACCCTTGAAAAATGCCATATGGTGATCATCTGATTCCGAGAATGTCAGAAAAGGCCAATGCTTCCATTATACAGGGAGTTCGAGATAAATTATAGAGAAGAATATTAAGTTGGTTTTAGAGATTTTTTATAGATGTTTACACACACCACGCACATCTACTATTGACTATTGGCCTCTTACCAACGGATTTTCATAAGAATCTGTTTCGGAACCCTGACACTTCAATTCAAGTCTTGTCGCCAAGAATTAATTAAGTTTTCAATTAAAAAATCGGTGATCAAGGTGAAATATACTCTGCTGACGAACAAGGAATCTGTTTTGTTCTAAATGATAACAACTTCGTCAAGATAAAAGTAAAAAAAGAGATGGGTTTAGCTTTCATGCAGACCAAAGGACACCCCTCTAGTCATGGCGACTAAATTCCCCAAACTTTCGTGGTTTTGGATGTGTTCTCCACCCTCCAAGTTCTTATAAAATAAGTTTGGGCTGAATTCAGACGCCAATGTGGAATTGCTGGCCACCGTTGTAGTTAAACATCGGATGAAGAGGATAGTCAATAGTAGACCGTATGTATAGTAGCAGCAAGGTTCGACCAATGCTTTACCTCATGTAGAAGTTAAAAGTGGTTATCAGCCAGTTATTAAGGCTACACCAGCTCCAGTGCGTATGACTGGCCCCCAACCTTCCCAGATCTGAACCTGATAAACCATGATATATCTGTCGACCGGAGTCGAGAAGAACACTACTTTCCATGCAAACACTACAAAAGCCAACCAACTAGTAGAAAGAATTAAAGCAGCTTTTGAGACATTTTTTATGGAAAGTGTAAAATCAGCTTACTCAAATTCCGGTGCGACGTTGAAGAAGCACTAGAAGCAAAATTCGGACAGAGGTGTTATTTTCCTGTCTACTGATATACTCTTTAATCTACCAAATTTAACATTAACCAAGCAATTCCATTTTACCACTGAAGGCCTCATCAAAGTTGACCTTAATATCCTGTAAATATTAAGTATGAACGCCCTTATTCTTAGCGTTACTACCAGGATGCTCGTTGGCATTCATAGTGCTGACAACTTTCGAAGTTATTCGACAAAACACGTGATTGCCTGACATACGAGCCTTAGTGGACACATGCTTAAGTAATATAATATTTGCGACAATTAAATTTTACAGGTCATCATGGCTATATACAGCTAAATATCCACATTAGACCCCATCTTCGTTCTATGCCAAGAACGATACTCCCTCCACGGAGGTGTACAATTAGCTGAATGCACGAAATTCATAACTCGGACAGGTTTCTTATAAATCGACTTCCCATTGGCTGTCTAAGTGAATAAATTCATGCTTAATGCCTAATAAGTTCAGAGCATGAATTTCCTCAGACCAAAAAAAGTCATGAAATTTGAAGAAAGGAAGATAAACTCTTCCTTTTTTAAGTAAGACATCAAAGAATGTGGATACGGGAATTGAATGAGAAGGAAAATCAATGTGCTAGTTTTAGACTCAATTACTACTGGGTCCTCTTCGCCAAGGTTTTTTATCGAACTATTTAATGCCAAACAGATTCAGATACTTTCAAACCGTTAAAATATTAAACTCTGTCTTGTTTAAAGTTGTATAGAAATGGGACGTCATGGTTTCAGCCTTGGCCCTACCTTCTAGCTCCACCGAGTCACCAAGAATAAAAGAGAGCCTGTGGGAATACAGAAAGACAAATAAATTCCGCATTATTGCTTAAAGGGAGCTGATACAGAATATCAGCTCGAAAAACAACATACTGAACATCGAAAAGTTCACAAAAAGTGCTGAAATTGCTCAAACCACGAACTTCGATACACAACTCAGCACGTCTCCATTAGCTGGGGGTCACACTATATAACTGGGGCATTTAACAAATCTTCCAAGATTACTGAGATTATTATTGATAAAAGTTATAAATTGAAATTCGCCAATTTTATTGATGAAGAGAATGAAAAGGTCTCCTGGAGGTAAAGTATTTAATTGACTTGTCTAAGACAAAGGGGGTTTTAATCCTTTAACGCCATGCAGAAAGCACGGTCCTCTTTCAAAATAAGCTCCATTGGTACTAGACTCGTAACAGAAGGCGATGTTACCGTTTAAAGTATGTTCAATACCTGGGACCACCAGTCTGCCATAAGACACACGTGAGCGCGGTTGGATGTAATTCTCAAAATAAATTATTCAGACTTTAAAGGGTTAAGGACCGATGTCCAAGTCAGCCTACAAGACGAAATTTCACAATTATGCAGAAAGGACATAATTATACATATGGCTAAGACGCACACTAATGAATAGACGTTGGGTTCTACGCAGTTAGGCAGAAAGAGAAGTAGTAAATAAATGCTAGTAGCCTGGTCTGAGAAGCGAAAAGCGTAATAATACACATAGGAGGAGATCGGGAGGAGCAAATAGAGCTGCAACTTCACCAAGCAAGAAGCAACCGGAAGAGCGGATACATTAGCATTAAATAAGCCACCAAAAGCAGAAACATTACCATTGAAGGGAACACATCGGAGGCAGGTATTACTATTAATGATAATTGAATAAAGAGAAGTAATTAGTATGTGAATTAATGTAAAATAAACGGAAAGGTAGTAATAGCATGAGAATTTACTGGCTATCTCTAGAGAGAGAGAGGGAGAGAAACAACACCCTTGCGGATAATGAAATTCATTTCAAAACCTAGAAGACAATGCTATTAAGATGGTGTCGAAATACAGAGAAGTTTGACACGAAAAACGATGAGAAGATTTGATTTACTCTCACAATGCCCATTTACTAGCAGCTCCTAATTAGATTAACCTCACATTATGGCACACAGTTCACTGCGAAATAACCCCATTTAACAAAAAATCGATCACGAAAAAAAGTCAATTTACTTCCTAAACTCGCTTGTCTCACCAAAAAAAGCGTAATTTAAAATTAAAAAAGGTCATCGTGTTGATCAGGAAATAAAATATGCACAACAGTGGCCTAGCTGTCTCAATATATGGCCGCAAAATTTAATTTAAGTAAAATGCAGAAAAAAATATTAGTGAAAAGTAGGAAAAAGAGGCAAGTGTTTTATCAGGGAAACAGCGGAGTAACTACTCCAGTTGAGATGAGTATTAGGCAAACGCTTACTTCCAGAGATTTTTAATTATAACATGGTTCTGGTTTTTATGGATTGGATAGAAATAGCAAGACTTGGAGACGCAAACTTTCTGTTCAGTCACACTTTATATCCGCATCTTTGAGAATGACACAATTGATGATCAAATTTAATGTAATAAAAATGCAGAAAGATTACATTTTATGGAAGCTTCCAGGAAATACAGATCAGTACATCGGAGATTGCTAAATTAAACCCAAACACAAATGCAATAAATTATAAATGAATAGAAATGCCCAGATAGCTTAACAAGTAGCATCAATAAGTACAGGCGTAGCTTCAATCTCCCTAAAAGGCGCTTATTTAATGGCGTGAATGTCTTGGTAATGAGAAAGCTATTCCAATAGGAATTGCAAAAATATTTGGCCTAGTGGTTTCCTTCAATACCATCACATTGAAGAACGAATTTTAGCTCAAGTGTTAAAGACGCTAAAGGAGTAGCTTGGGAATTCGTGAAAGCAAGTTCAAACAACAATACAACGTTGAAATCACCTCTATGAAATTAAAGGTGACCCATCTCAAAAGCCACCCGTTATTAGATGTTAAAAATTGAAACCAATAGGAAGAACTATCTATACTCCAAAAGTATCCTTAGAGTAAGAGATTAAGTTCCCTATAACAAATTTCCTGAAATGAAAATAAACCTCCGGTCCACATCTTTCTCCATTATTAATAAAAAAATTAAGTGAAAGATCCTTTGAACACCTGAGCAGAGTTCACTGACTTCATTTTTTAATCATATTTAAACCCACAGCTGCCGAAATTATTTAGTTACCAGACAGTCAACCATTTCCATACTCCAAAACTCTCTATAAGCAAAGTAATAGAAATACGACGATTTCTTAGGACAGAGGCAAAATGGGATAACGATCAGATTTCACTACGAAAAGTGCTTTAGAGATCCTCTACATACAGCTTTTTTAAATTAAGTCGTCTGCATTGACATGAAATTAAAAAAACAGCGTGCTATACGAAACTGGTAAAACAATGCGTCAGAAAACGTTTGTTGTTCCGAGAAACCATACAACCCTTAGATCTCTAGAAAACGGTCAAATAAAACGATACTCGATGGATTTATGTGAGCTATACCATACTCACAGATTAGCAAATAAAACCGTCAAAAAAACAACTATTCATTACATTTATGTAAATATCAGAAAGCAAAGCCGTGGTGGATATTTTGGCGTGATATTTCTAGTTTTGAGGCTTTGCATATTTTAAGCATCATAGACCACATGTGGCATTTATTAACTGCAATTTGCTCGCCACATGAAGTATCGCAGAAAATAAGGACTTTTTCAATGGAAGAAGAAAGTAGGAATTGGGTCCCTCGACTAAGGTTTTGCATTTTGACTTCTTTAAGAAGGGTCAATTGTTTCATCTTCCAATGTTCAAATTTCCAAATTTTCACTCCTTTTCCTGAGCGAATTTGTATTCGTAGAGTCCAGGATGTCAAAGTAGAAGTACTTCCTCAGGAAAAAAACAGCATTTGTATTAGCACCGTCTGTCTACATTTCCCACAAACATGATCTCCAATATTCTTGACTCGTTTATACATTTCAACGTCAAAATTGTGTGTGTGCTGATGGTTAAATGACCGCTGTGCATCTCCTCACTTTGGGAAAGTGGAATATCAGGCTTGTGGAACGTAAAAAAAACAAGTTTTTATAACCAACTGCCAGATTTAGTTAAGTAGTCGCGACGTCGGGTAAATTATTCTCACCATTGAATAGCATTAGCAGGTAACATCATTACAGCTTAAACTTGATGTATTAGGGAGGAAAAAACAGCCACACAAAACATAATATACATCAGCATTAAGAAGTAGTGACTAAAGCCTGTCAAATTTTAAAGTGAGCCGAGGAAGGTGAACATTCAAAAAGTGGGTGCGATTTAATGAAGAAGTAAAACAAGCATGGTAAATACAGCAAAGTCTTCCATTACTATTCCAGGTCTTTTCAAGAAATTACATCCGTAAGATTTACTCGAGAGTACAACTTGGACGGAGGTAAAGATGTGTCAATTAGATAACCAGAAGCACAGACTACAATTTGAGGGATCGATGTGTTCAAGGTTGTTCCGTTGTCAAATGCCCTTAAATTGACCAGTGCTTGTTATAATTATCAATAACTTGAGATCAAAACTAAATGCGCTTCTCAAAATTTTAGTCCTCATTTGCACATAACACAATTCGGAAGAGCATCGATTAGCCGCTTCCAAATTTTTCGATATGATTTAAAAGAATTTCACATTGAATAGTGACCAATGCTGAAAAGGGGATTTCTACACATTTCTCTCCATGGAGAAAGCAGCTGTTGAATTGAAGGCAAAAAAGTGGCAACTACGATACGCTGAAATATAGGCGATAACTTGCATTTAAAATAGCATAATATAATTAATTGGGGGAATAAAATTCCAAACTTTGCATAAATTGAATTTCCCATACTTCGAGCAGATCTCATTCACCCAGAAGTCGATTCCATTTCCACTCCCCTCACACGAGGGCAAGCCTCCTCGTAATTTCCCATAAAATCGAGAGAGACCTGCATCAGCCTATTGCGCAGAACCCCGAATACTACTGAAATAACAATTGAAGCACAAATGCAGCGGCAAGGTAGTCGAATTATTCTGAGCACAAAACACGAACAAACACGTTTGCACAATCTGCAAACTTTCTCATCAAAAAATATTCCATTTTACCTTTTCATTAGTAGAATCAGGGTGGATAAGAGATTGGCAGTGCAAATTATAAAAAAAATAAGAGCAAATGTGTTGGGATGAATAGTCATCCATGAAGATAGGAAAAAGGGATATTTTAGAAAGAGCACAAGAGAAGCCTCTAAGATAGACTAAGTTGAATGGAGAATTTTAATAGGCACCAACGTTGAGAAAACCCCTTCACCTTAAAGAAATTGTGTCTCTTCTAAGACCCTAAACCTTGTTCTGATTCGCTTTGGCATAAGTTAATAAGAGAACTGTTGGTGACACTCTTCCGTGAAACAATAAATCTATATTTCTATAAATCCAAACTTTATTCCACAAATCCACGATTCATCAATTACCAAGAATTTACCATAGCATTTCATGCCGTGTTTGAACAATTAGGAGCCATAAACAGGGGCAAGACAGCCTAGGTGGTAATGAGCTCCAACCTGTAAAGACACGTATATAATACTACTTCCAACCTCTGAATTCGCTCTCTAATTCCCATTACTTCCCTCCTCTAATTCGCTCTCTCTCACACACACACACAGTGCCGATCAGAGCATTAAGTAATAGTAATTCAATTGAGAGCATTACAGAAGGAAGTCTGACGATATGTGTGTGTGTGTGTGAGAGAGAGAGAGAGAGAGAGAGAGAGAGAAGGAGAGTAACTAAAGAAAAATCCACTGGCAATAGAACACACACTCACACGTGCATTTAAGAGAAGAAAAAAACGGAGAATTCGGTGTGCACACAGTTGGAATCCTTAACGAAATTGGTGGCACAGCAGTTAATGCGCTCGCCTAATGGAGGATTGCGAACTTGGCAGACCTACAAGTCAATAAACTCGGACAGAGGAGTAGCACAATGGAGAAAAATTCAGATTCTTCCACCTTTTAACCACTTTAGCCTAAGCAATTAGCTAATGAGGTAAAAAAGCCGAAATTTAACTGGGTTATGTACTCAGTTTAACTTGTTTTCTGATAAATATAAACCGAATTCAAGGAGTTCGCAATATCAAAAACAGGAAATATTAAGTTCAATGCAATAACTCCCGTCACACAAACACGAGAAAAGCCATCTGGACTCTTCGAATCAATCACCAGGATATGATACGTAAAAGGAACAGATAGGGTACATTTATAAGTATCACTGTGATACTACCTTGGTGAAGACTGACTCAAATTTCGAGAAACCGAGTATTGATAGAGAACCATACAAACTACTCCACACTACGATTTGTCCTATATCAAATCAACACAATTAAAAGAGTCGAATAGTAAACACGGCTCACTTTAGACGTAATGGATGAATGGGAATGTCTTTTTTCTAAGTCTTCACTGGTTGTAGAATGGATAAGAAGTGTTTGGAATACACTGCAGCTGTGATCGAATTTAGCACAATTAAATTTGGCAATAGAGAATCCACACAAAAAGGCAAATAAATCATAATTAGTATGCATAACATGATAAAAACTAGAGAAGGAAATTCAAGGTTCAATTACAATAATTGCAACTTCATGAAAATTCGACATGAATTATTCAAAGAAAATTTATCATTCCAAAAGTACATCTAGGTGGAATTGAGGCAAATCCAAACTCGAAGAATATAACCATTTCATGGGTTTTCAGTTAACCGAACAACTTCCCCGTTTTAAAGTGCAATTCGACGAGTGATTTCTTGCACTCACATTCATTACTACCCACACGAAAATGGAATTTTAAAAACAGGGCTACTAAAATCAAAACAGTAGAGTTTCTTTAATAAATTTTACACGAGATAGCGAAGTAACGCAAAGCACATTGGGTACCTCTTCGCACATTGGCGCCACCACTTTCCCAAGCAAAAACGAGTATTACTTAGACCGCATGAAGTAATAGTGATTTGGATGAGGCTTAAGGAAAGTGAATTAAGTAACTGACGATGGAATTAATTTTAATGGACGCCCACATGTGGGTAGCGCAGAACGATCAACGTGATGTCCATGAGCGTACATCTAGGAGTGCGGAGAGCAACCTGCACTAATCGATTGCTGTTTAGGAGAGAATGACCGAATAATATCCGAAAATAACTACTAATTTTATTTTACACAAGTTGAAATAAAAAAAATGAGTAGCGGAGTGAATTTGGAGATCTGAAATTAAGTTTGTGAGGAGGGTAGAGAGTATACGAATGACTCAGCCCTCCCAAGCTGACTCATGTCTCGCTTCTACGCGCAAAAGATACATTTCAGGAGAGGAGGGTTTGAAGTAATTTAATTTTACCCAGACATTTTACTACTAACCCACAACAAGAAGCTATCCATATAACCATCCGCTCATCAAAATTGCAAAGTAGTAGGCTTTCAAAGCAAGAGACTGTGCAAACGAAGAGGATCAGAAAATTCTTCAATCAAAGCAACCTCCTACATGCTAGGAGTGGGGTGCACAATAGACTTACCTCCACCTGGTGCACCCTGGGCAACGTATACTTATACGACAAAAAGTCTATTGATCGGCAGTTGACTTCTGACTTCAAACTACTATGACCCGACTATTTGTCATAGTCGACTCCTTCCACAGTACTCATCATACTTTTTTATGCCTTTGTGTCTGTCTGTGTGTCTCTTTTACATCTGTGAATCACTCTTCTGTTCCCCCGCTCGACTTTTTGTCACTTTGATGTTCCTTCTCTTCTCTGTGAAGCCCCGAAGTCAGCTCCAGGCCTAATGATAACTATCAAAACCCCGAAGTCAGCTCCAGGCCTAATGATAACTATCAAAACGCCTGCCATTTAATATAAAATAAATACATCCTAGGAGTTCATCAAACAAAGGTTCGAGGCCGGCCTAGAAGGGAAGAGATTTTCCTAATCGCCCAACTAGCCAATGCATCTTCAATTAGATTTTTAAAAAAAACTCATTGTTCCGTGTTAACAAATAGAAACATAGTAAATAAACTAGTGTTATCTCAATGTTTGGCAGACTTCTTCCATGCTTGGGGTCTTAAGTTTCAAAAGAACGATAACAGATAAAGGCACGACAACGATGATGAGGGTGGAATATTAATGAGATAATACCTCTTAATTCCAGAATCATTCTCCCATTCTTCCAATGGGCATTAATAATTCTTCGAACGTATTCATGGTTTGATTTTTAAAAAAAGACGGGCAAAAGAATGCTCTGTTAAATGGCACCGACATCGATTAAATTTAGACAAAATCTGTCCAAATAAGGCTTACGACAGGAGGGTGATAGATTTGAGACTAAAAATCAAGCATTTCTCATCTTTTTTTCAGTCACATAACGCTGAAGCAATGCAAACTTCTAAAAAGGAGAAAATGCGAAGAAGAATTTCAGGCGAGCAGAAATAAAAGGCAATGATATCAACCATCATTAATAGGGAAAGCGAATTAATCATTGGCATCATTGGCAATTTCGCCATGGAGTCTAGAGCAAACCAGTTGGAGAAAAGGGGATTCCCAAATCATCGCCCGCCAACTCCTACCGCTGCATGATTCATTATAATATTTTCGGCAATGGAAACATTTTAAAAAAACCTGTGCCTGTTTCGAGCGAAGAATGGCCATTTATGAACGGCTCGATACTATTAGAGATTGCTCGCGTTGTGCTGAAAGGCTTTTCGACAAGATTTGGCAACGGCAATTACTTAAGCACACCAGCTAAATCAGAAGTCGTGATTTAAAAATACCTATCCGAGAGAGAGAGAGAGAAGGGTGGCAGAATTCCGACTTTTCAACACCATGGCCACAAGATATCGTCCCTCTGCCCAAAGGAAACGGTGATAAATAAAACCCCTTCACCGTGGAGATGGAAAAGATCCTAACTGAACTGCACTTAGTTTATTCAATGCTCTAGTAGTTGCACATTATTTTTAATCTTCACTTAATTTAAGTACAAAATAGTCAGGATAGAAGAGGTGCCGGTGTCCTGTATCATACTTAAAGTGATATTGAGCAATTGCGTGGGATCATGTTATGTCGTCCACCGACCACTTTACATTAACTGTGCATTGCCCGATGTTGCGCTGTCACCTGTCAATAACGTCTGTGAACGCAGTCCTCCGAAAACCTGTTTTTAGTGGGACAAAACGGGCTTATGAAGAAAAGTATTTCGGATGGTGACACCGTTGATAACGTTAAATGACAAATTCAACACAAAACACACACCCCCCCCCCCCCCCCCCTCCCTCCCGGACAGTTGCTCCAGAAAGTGTTGACCAGGAAAAAATCGCAAATTTAGAACTAGGGGTTCAGTCGTGAACGTCAAACGTATTCGTGTATATGCGGTTTGTTCACCGATAAATATATATTCAACATATTCATGAGGCTGATAAGAATTCTATGTAAATCAACCAGACGATTAGATTATAACTATAATTTGAAATACCAGACGCATAAGTCACACAGTTTCTTGTATTCCAGACTGCAGAGGTTACGGTCCTAACAGACGACTTTTTTAATCAATAACAATATCTTAAATGCGGGATTCAAAAACAACCCTAGATACTCTTAATCTTGTCTGAACTTCGGACACGATTCCAGAAGTGCTTATATTCGTTTTGGATTTGCAATCAACACCACAATAAAGAAGATAGCGCATATTTCGCCCTGGGGAAATGCTAATTGGATTCTGCTACAAAGACACCAATGGCGTTTTCACCAAGAGTCACTCAAAAGCCAATGAAATCGAATATTAGACATAAGAAAATAACCCTTTCTTCGAAAGTGAGAAGGGCAGTCATTCAGAAATGTCAACAAAAATTGCATTTGAGGATAAAGGCAACCCACATTTACAGTATTTCAACGAGCAAGAAATCGTTTTAGCGGACAAAGTATAGACTAGAGGAATATCCCTATGTTGTGGGTCTCAAGGAAACACGATAGATGAGTACCACTCCATCACATTCCGATGGCTGGGTGCGAAAAAATGGGTTTCGAATCGGTGACTTGAGATATTTCAGCTACACACTTTGGTAATATCTTATTATTGAACAACAGACCAAACATCTAAACTAGGATGCAACGCTAAATATAAAATTATAAAAACGAGATCAATTTAAAAAAGTAAAACCTACGCAATACTGAAATGTATAAACCACGTTCAGTAACCGAGTCCAGCAAATAGGGAAATTTAAAATTATTCACAGACGTGCTTAACGAGGCAATTTAAAATTATAATTTCATCGCAAAAGCACACGTTTTTCTCAAAATACCAGAACCACATTGAAGGACTCTTTCAAGTGAACTACTTTGTAGAAATACTAATTCAGTCCAATCTACGTTAACCAAATCCTTGTTTGATATGACATAACGAGGCATATCCAGTTACAAAGATAATGCATCCATGATGAATTTGTCACCGTAATAATCTAGCATGTCAAAGGTCAGGTATCTGATGTCCAGTGAGGGGAGTGGATAACCATCCCGATTAAATTTTACTTATATAGGGGTTGGTAGAATTCAATTGTCTTACCAAGGAAGCTTCACGATGCTACTATAAGCAAGATAAGAGTGTTAGAAAACGTTAGAGACAAAGTAGACTTGGGAATTAATATTGTTATCTGAAGATGGTCATCAAGATAATTAAAATTAAAATTGTGTAAGCCACAAAGCACGTCAGAAGTTAATCCATAACCTAGATAGAAGACTATAACCACATACCTGCACGTAGAGTAAGGAAATCGAACTTGGAGTTCAATGTGGTAATTGGACAAATGAGAGGATTTAGTTATTCGCCGCTGCCATTCATGGTGATCCCCGTTTCTTGGTCTAAATATCGCACATGCCATAGACTTCATGTTTCCCTTTATCTCCCTGAATTTTCCATGCGACATAATTTCATAGAGGTCTTCTTCTTAGAAAACGATTCCTGCTCAAAACCGGCTATCATCAGCGATTAAAGTGAAGATAACTCTTTTTGGTAATTAGTGTGTGTTCTCCACTATGCATTTACTCTTACCTTTATTCTCAAATTCGATAAAAGCCTCGTTCAGTACAGATAAAAAGGGGGCTTTAGAATTCTACCTCTATATTCAATCATCAACTCACATTCGCCTTTTATAATTTACGGATATGGCCGGTTAACAAGAACTGAGGACAAACGAAATGTCTTCCCTAAATTAAAATAGCCAAAATCAAACACAGTCTCAATTCGCCCAATACTATTACTAGTAGTAGTAAGTCACAATAAAGTTTTCAGAATTAATCGTAGCAGAATTGCTACCATAACCCATGCTGATTAAAATGGCTCTTACGCACAGTAGAAAAATGAAAACAATGGGGGAGGAGGAATTCCCCCGCCAATCGGAAAAAATTAAAAAATCCCCAGGACACGAAAGTGGAACACATAAATAAGAATAAACCAGTTTTATGGTCACCATGGCAGAGAGTTGTGAGCTCGTCACGAAATCCCAGGAAAGGTCTGCAGTGAGACCAAATTCCAATCTTAAAATACAAAATTTTCCTACAAAATGAGAGTTCGAAAAATAAGCCTTTGAAAATAAATAAACAAAAAAAAACAGACACAAACAAATAGTTTTCAAAACTAAAAATTCCCCATCAATGACTCATCTTGAAAAGAAAGATTCATAAGAAACAATAGTGCAAAAGGTTAAAATGTAGTAGTACAAGGAGGCAACAAAAAGCACTTATTTCCAAGTAGCTTTTGTGTCCATCCGCAAGTTCATTCCATCAATGAATGAAAAATGATAATAATAATAATTATTATTATTATTTTAAAATCCATTTTTGAAAGCGTGCTCAAACACCCATCTGGAGTATGGAAACCTCAAAATGTGAAATCTATGTGTAGCATAGTACTTTAAACCTAATAGAAAGGATAGAATATTTGATTCCAGAAACGTCACCCAGAATGAGTGGATACAGTATATGGTAGTGCTAAAAAAATACTGCAAATTGGTTGATGTAACTTATACGTCCGAAATCGAGAATGCTAATAACGGCTCAGGCTAATGCTTCCTGACTGAAGGCAGAAATGAAAAGGAATTCATGACTAATGAATGTCCCATTTTCAGAATATGTGATACTGCAAATTGTTAATGAATATTAGTCAAGATACAAAAACCCTGTTGTTAAAATTGCTCCCCCCGGACCCCGCCNCCCCCCCCCCCCCCCCCCCCACCCCCACAAGGGTAACTGAACGCGTTATATGCCAAATCACGTCCCATTACTAGATGGCTGCATTTGTAGTACTTTCAAACCTGTACCGTGGCTCAAGGTCAATATGTCACTTTCAGTTCATAACTAAAATTGTAGCATTCAGCTCGCTTTATTAGTCTTATTTCAATTACTATTATTATTATTATTATTTTCCACATAATATTCACTTTTATTACACATACACCGCGTTAAGCGTAGCCATAGCAAAAAAAAACAGTTGCAACAATTTATTCCCGATTTACCTAACCGAGTGGAAGTACGCTTTATTTCCAGCTGGACGATTAACTTTTCTAAGCCCAGATCATCCTCTTTCGCTCGGGGAAGATATCAGCAACACACGCACGCACGCACCCAACAAGTACACGCGCTTAATCGGCTTTTGACACCGGATGTACACACTGCGAAGCCGTACAGATGCAAAGTTTGCAACTACCAACACACAAACTTTGAGAATTGTGTCATGAAAAATAAGCCTTGTATAATCAAAAGACTCAAAATACTCCTGGAAAAAAAGTTAAAATGCGAGAGTAGAAGGAATTAGGACGAATAAACAGTGTCGTAGAAAATTCTTTTGTAATGTTTAACAGTGATTCCCCGAGCATAGCCCCCTCGGTTGTAAACAATGTTTGTACAGGAAATTCCCCCGAAACAAAATAGTAATGCCGACATTTAAATCCACAAAACATAGAGATAATTAAAAATAGGAATAAAGAGGGGCACCATGGGGACAGAGTAAAAGGAATATTTCAAGATTTAATTGAAAGTGGAGGAGAACACGCACGTATACAAACATATATATATATATATATATATATATATATAAGTTAAAAATATTCATGATTGGTGACCCAGTCTTGAACTGGAATCAGTTTAATTAATAAAAATAGATATACTGTGCAGTAATACACCCTTAATTAATAAAACTTGGAAGAAATTCTAAGCAATTTGTGCCCAAAATCAACAGTTTAACAAAAATGCGAAAGGAGTAGATTGTTTAATAATAATGCGCCGTTAAGGCGTGGCAATCATTAGAAACCAAAATTAAAACCTCTTCAAGTGGACGCAAATCTGGGCCATCCAATGATCGATCCACCATTTCTCCCACCCCTCCTTTAAGGAGTAGAAAGATTTTTTTAGGAAATAAGCCCACCTGTGAACTAATGGAATGGGCATGGAACAATTGAAGGCTCGTCTTAGCAGCGCATGAGATATACCAATTGATCAGACTTTATTGACTGAGAAAACGCTACTTCAAGCTCAGAACGCGTAATAAAGTGCGTCCTAACTTGAGATTTTACAAGTAAACTTGATAGACAACTAAAAAGAATCGAAAAATACCGAAGTTGTAGTCACTTTGTCATCTAATAAGGGAAAAGAACGCAATTGACTTGCCAGGAAGATGGAGTTAAATTTCTCAAGAATTGGCAGGAGTTGATGAAAGAATAATAAGCTTAAGGCGAGTGATATTCGATAATGCCAAACTTTAGATTGTAAATAAAACGAAAGGAAAGAACATGCTTCCTCAAAGTGCCAGAAAATAATGCAATTTCAAGCGAAAAAGAAACAATACGATGAAGGGAAAGGTCTGTTAGTCACAGGTTCATTTTACTTGTAAACCAATGGCCAATAGACTAAAAAGCGATAAGACAAAAGAATGGCGGAGAGAGAGAAATTCAAGAATGAGAACAATTTCCGGTTCCATTACCTGTCGGTTTACTGGCCAAAAAATAACAGTAATAAGACTGCCCCTCATAGTATCAACTATTGGCGAGTTGAGAGAGAGAGTATATGAGTGAGGTTAAGGGGCAGCCATTAAAAAAAGCCATAAAAAAGTCGCACGGAACGTCGTTAGCGGTTGCTACACACACGCACACACACATAAATTGGTGGGGTTTAACACGTAATGGCGCCAATGAGGTGAAGCAGATGGCCACGTTCTTAGGAGTATTGACTAAAACTGCCGAATGAAGGACGAGAGAGAGAGAGAGAGTAATCAACCTATACTGCCATCACCAATATCTATCTGGTTTACAGATGATCACAGTAAGTGATGAAGTGTACAAGTGCATTGGTGGTAAAATGATTTCGCACTGATATACTCAAATCCCGTTAAAATAAACTATTGGTGAGCGTATTATTGATAATAGTTAATCTGCGGTAGTTATTACAACTGTGAGCAAGCGCACTTTTGCCACCTTTTATCGGGGGAGCACAAATTGAGCAGATGGCTCGCTAGAGAACTTGGGGGGGGGGGGGGGGGGGGGGGGGGGGNGGGGGGGGAGGGGGGGGTAAACCAACAGCTTATGAGTTACAAGTGGAACAGATTTGGATAAAAGAAATCGCGATTCATGATAGTTCCTTACTGCAAACATTTAAATTTACAAGCTAGCAAATACCAAATCAGCTGGATATATGCAATCGATTGGCAACAATGAGGGAAAAATAAAACTCTTATAACAGAAAGATTACCTTTAGAATGAAAATTCGGTCACGAATGTATTCGATGAGCCAGAACAGACATTATAAACAAAATTGGAGTTGCTTTATTCAAAATAACATGTGACTACATGTGATAAATTGTGAAGTGAAAAGAATTTTTTAAAAAAGGCCGGTGGTTCCTTAAAATGAATGGTAAGCGTATATGCAGCCTAGATAGAGGAACAATTAAAGCACAAACCAAGAAAATAGGAAATCAATAAATCTTACAATAGCAGAAAATAACAATTTCTCTCCAATGATTGAAATCCAGGACTGATCATGGTAATGAACTGAAAAGATAAATTTAAAAAAAGGAAACCAAATTTAACATTGTAGTGAAGTTAGCAGTTGGGAGTTCATAAGCTTTAATAACACTCTTTATGGAAAGCACCACTTGATGCCTCTTACTACTCAATACAAAGGAGGTTTTAGAAGGGGAAATAGAAAAATAAATCAAGTCATCAAAGTGTCAAATACCACTTAGCTTTCGGACTCAGAGGTGATACCTTTTAACTTCAGTGCTTTTTATTCCACTGATCAAATAGCAGAATTTGATCCTGTTAACTGGGTGAAATTATGCTCGCGGATTTGTTGATCAATTTACTAATAAGAGGGGAGATTTTCTCCTAAAAGACACAAAATCATTCTTGAACGCAAACCGCCAATTACAATAGCCAAAATAAACATTTACGAATGTAAAATGCGGCACGAAACAAGAATATAAATTTCAAAGACTGAATTTAAACATCGGTGCAAACGTACCTTCACTGGTACTGTGAATAACAAACTGAAATGAAAATAAGCAAATTCCCACATCAATACTGATTCACATAAGTATATAGTACTGGAATAGCAAAAAAAGTGAAGATATGAGTACTGAAAACCCCGATATGAAGGTCATTGCGAATCAATCATGCTCCATTAATGAGCGTCTAAGGCTAAACAGTAGAACTAGTCTTAACATTAACACATTTGGCCCGTCAACGTCCTGCAGGACAATGCGGTCCTCTTTCAATATAAGCTCCATTGTGGTACTAGACTCGTAACGGAAGGCACGAAATTGCCGTTTGAAACATGTTCAATACGACTATAGCCTCACCGAGACGTTAATTCACATGGGCAAGCAGATGACTTAGGCTATCAGTTCTATCAAGAGGACCTATTTGTACCCCCTTTAGTAAATATGGCAACCGTACAAACCATACGAGGGATTGTACAACTAAAGTTTCTCAATAGAGAAGCTGCAGAATTTCTGATCAGGTATTACTAACGCTTCTCCTGATGAGCTTTTGGAATTTAAGCGCTTAAGGTTAGGTGGATTTACATTGCATTAACCGCATGGATTTTCTTTGGCCGTAAAATTGTTATTTAATGTTATTTAACCTATGGAGTTTTCTTCTCATATCATTTAAATTGGAACTGGTTAACCTTAGTGCTTTGAAGTATAGAACATCCGAATGCAATCTATTAGTCTTCAAAAATTGGAACTCCATGGGATCTTCACCCACCGTTCTCCACCATCAAGCCCCAGACGACCCCATAACACGCTGCAACTCACAAGGTCATACTTTAAGAGTGGATAGTGGACATTTCATGCTGCAGTTAATTAATTTCNGGGACTAGTTATTTTTCCAAAGCTGCTTCATTTCACTCTTCATTTCAACCCACATCTTTGATAACTAAGACTACTCTTCCTTACAATCGAAGGCACTCAACAGAGCGCACACACAACGCCCGACTTCAGGAGAGTGAATTTCATGCAATTTTCCCTATAATACAATGGTTTCATTTTAGTTAACCTTTTAACGCCATGCAGAAGAGTACGGTCCTCTTTCAAAATAAGCTCCATTGGTACTAGACTCGTAACAGAAGACGCGCTATTGCCGTTTGAAGCATGTTCAATACGTGTCTATATAGCCTCCGCCTGATACCCCACCAAAAGTCATCACACATCGGTGACATCAGTCTGCTGCTATGAGACACATGTGAGTGCAGTTGGGTTCATTTTACAAAAAGATAATTCGGGTGTTAAATGGTTAACACTGCACAGTAAAGAACGATAACCTGTGAGTAAATATACTAGTAGGACACTGCCAATAGAAAACTTAGCACGAAGTGACTTCAATCTATGGTGGTAAGTTAAGGCTACCCGAAAATCGTACTTTTTTCAGACCAAAAATAATCCCATGACATCGCTCTTAAGTAGGCACACTAAGGGTAAGACGTACCTTGAAAGTGTGTCAAAGTATAAACGAAACGAGGCGAAAAGAATGCAGTTTGAAAAAATTGGAATGATCCTGATAAACAGTTTATAAAATTGGCATAATTAAGCCGCCTCTGATCACCCCCCGATGAAAATGTAGGTTCAAAATTATTGCTTAAATGGATATTCCGTTGAAATTAGCGCGTAGGAGTCATAGACTGCCTTATTACGAAGTAAATACAGTGTTACTCTAGAAAAATGACCAAAACGAAGAAGAAGACTATATAGCAAATGTCCTCTAAAATTCCTATAGAAAGAATTTCCGAAACAAAAAAACAAATATAAAGAATTGAAATGCCATTAAATATACTATTAACTGAAAGACCTTTGTATCAACGAATGAGAGGAAAGTGACAGGTAAAGCAGAGCTACTGAAACTAAACAACAGTAATACAAAATGAATTGACTTAGTACACTAAATCGAACTCATTTTAAAAGAGCTTGAAACAATAAAAACTGCAATATCATAGCAACAATAAGCAGATAAGATAGTAAACTCATTTAAAAATATTTTTACAAAATTCGTGATCCCATCCATTTACGGAAAAGGAAGGAACCGAACGACTGCCAATAAATATTTTTAACAAAAAATGCGTTTACGCCAATTCCAATCAGCTGATGCAAGAACAGATTGAATGAGAAAGATTTAAAAAAATGAAAATTGAGCCGAATAAAATGATTATGTAAGGCAGATGATGTAACGATACTGATGTACAGCCTTAACAATATACTTACTCACACAGAGGTATAGGAGTCACTCGAAGATCAATGAGTACTGAGGATAATAATAAAGCTGAATTTTCAGAAGACTAGCTATTTGAAAGACTTACAAGTGGCTAGAGGAAAAAGAAGAGCTAAGAATTTGTAGGTTGAAACATTAGCGTAATATACATCAGCCGAGAATAAAGCAAGAAAATTATATGGAACCAAGTAATCCAATTTAATAACTCGATGAAGGATAAAAATTCGTAATATATCAACAATAATAATAGAAGAGAAACAATTAAATAAACTTAACAATGCTGAAAAATATAACAAGAAATCAGCAATTTATCGACTAGACCGATTTCAAGGCAGAAAAATGCCTTTGTAAACAAAGAAAAAGAGAAAGATTAAGAGGTCTCAGCTCCAGGAAATTATACAGTAAACAATTTATGTTTACCGATCTCTATATATGATCACAATATAGGAAATTAAAGATGCCAATTGTACTGAAATATTTTTAGGGAACTCCAAAGAGCTACGATATACGGACGTATTAGCAAGAAAAATAATATAGATAAAGCAAAAGTGAAATCAAAATTCAAACAATGACTAAATATATACAAAAAAACATTGGAGAACAAGTAAATATTGGTGTTGCTATGACGATCCATGTAGTAAGAAAAGAGGTGGGAATAATAAATGACCAAAATACGAAATCAAGAAAAAATACATAACAAATAATAGTGAATATAATAAATAGATGCTACAGTAATATTGAACAGTTAATAGCGAAAAACAGGTACACCAAGCATTGACGTTTAGACCATAAGCATATAGTGCACATCGAAAGCCATTAAAACGACAAGAATGAGTCTTAAGATAGGTAGTTGGGAACCAATTTAAATGAACATAAATTTTAAAAACCCAAAGTAGTAAGGCTTAAAAATAAAGCCAAATGTACTTTCACTCAAAAGATGACCTAGACCTTAGTAAAACCCAAGTCCACTTTATGCCCACGCAATAAGTTATCAAGTTCACAAAGAAATGTTAGAAAAAAGGATTCAATCACTCAAGGAAAGCTTTAAAACAATGAGATAAGTAAATGCTTACAATTTGGAAATCAACCCATAATGAGACGTCAAAAAAGAGTTCGCCACCGATTTGGGAAAGAATTTCGCAAGCAGGGATAATATTAAATAGATCCGAGGGGCTATCAATAAGCTGGAGATCGAAGGAAATATCATTATAAATCGATGCGACAGTCCTATCTGAACCAAGGCGTTGAAAAAATCCTTGTGGTCGGAGTAACACAACGTATTCAATGTGATCTAAATAATTGAGCTGAAATATTTGCTATAAAATGATAGATCAAATCCTACATTTAGGTGGATTAGTAGCTTCTTGGTGGGAATCCAACCACTACCACGACGATCAATCACAATTAAATGGCGACAAGGGTTTCTAAATATAATAAAAAGAGAATATGACCATACAGGTGAAAGAAGTAGTCAAGGATAGAATCCAGAACAGTAGGTGTTATCCCATCATCATAATTGTCGGAGAAAAATATCACGGGGTTTTTATGAATATCCTGGGATCCTAAGATAGTGTAAAGTTAAAAATATAACAGACCTGGAGAAAACACAAAATTCCTTTTCAGGTAATGGGTAATATATTTTGCGCAGGGTTTAATGGGTAATTCATCCATTCAAATGATAAAACGACAGTCCAACAAATTTGGGTGATTTCACATCTGTGCAGTAAATTTAAGCAACTTAAACAAGTTTAAGGCTGTATATAATCTAACAGTAATAATACATTTATGGTGGTGAAAATAAACTGATTAACGAAATATTAAACTCAAATTATAAATTAATGTGAGTCTTTAGCCTTTAATTGCGTCTTTTTGTTTTGTCATATTTTTGTTTATTTTTTCATTAATCGAAATTACAAGTATTTTTATTTAGATCCTGAGCCATTTAGTTTATGCAAAATCCTTTTTGATGGTTATGAGAAATGCGTGTCTTGGACGTTTCTTTTTTTCAATTCTCTTAGTGATTATATAATTTAAAATATATTAAAGCCAATTTTAATAATCGTGCTTTTTTTATCTATTCCAGAACAGAATATTTGACAAAATATTAAGCATAATGCGTACTTCTGTCTACACTAAGTTGCAATTAGTCACCAAACTTCAACCTTTACTAAACACAATGCTTAACAGCCAAAAAAACGGAACTGAATATTTAGCGAAAAAATTGCAAAGTGTTGCTCGTGTGCATGTGCAACCAGTCATCTTTCAAGAATCCATATATAACCTTAGAGGTCTTGTTTTCATCACCATCATCGTATCCCACGTTTAAGAGCAAGTAATCTTAACCAACTAAATTGGTAATATATGCATTTTAAAAGATATTACACTCCTTTTGATCATTTTTATAATTCCTGAAGTAACAGCAGATAAATGGGAAAAATATAATCAGATTTAAGAGACTTATTTATTCAGTCAAGATAATGGTGTCAAACGAAGTATTCTTCTGACGCAGTTCAATATACTGTTAAGTAATTTTTGTGTACCTATTCATTAGATTTTTTCTCTACCTAACTTAATGTACATGACAAATGCTTTTCTCTCAAGGCAAATCCATGCCAAGTGACGTAATTTCGAAAAGTTTTAAATTCAGGGGAAACTAATTAAGAGAGATACTGCACTAAGATTAAAACTGTAATTAAGTGTCTGAAATTTGTGTAATAAAATCTATATATGTTTAACTTTTTATTATATTGTGAATGATTGATTATATAATTTAATTACCACTTTGAATATCAAAATTGAGCGTTATATTAAAATTAATCCTGAACCAAATTTTCATACCTGCATAAAAGAGTGTACTGAATTATTGAATAACACAAAACAAGGTACTGAAAGTGCTGTCCTAGATAGAAAATGCGTTAGGATTGTAATTTCAAATCGATTCTCAATTCATGGCAGTCCTTTATATAAGGAACTAAATAATTTATAATTTGATCTATTGAAAAATCGGTTAAATAATGTCCACTTAGGCTAAGTGGGAATAAGGAATACTGCGTTCACTGAAGGAAAAACACCTAAAGGTCTACATTTAATCTTATTAATAACGTAGGCATATAAATTATTGTGCATGATGAAGCAATAGCAAATTACTTACTTTGATATAATTAAAGCATCCTAAAAAGAATAGGGATGCCACTCTAATCGTGTTTCATTTGAAAAGTAAATTTGTCGAAAGGTTAGCATTCGCGTTATTATTAACTTAGTTTGTCATACAATGCAATAATTTCAGTAATGGTATTTCGCAAAAATAGTTAACTAGAACAAATATTATGATGAAATTTATGATATAATAAACAAAACATTAAAAAATAAATCCAATTACTTAATCAAGAATTTATGTTTGAAAAGATATATAATGGCAGATGGTTAAATTTTTATGAAATAATCAAAAGTAGAAGTGGAAAAAATAATTAAATTTATTTTTATACAATTTATGGACGATTAAATTTCGTGTTTACGTTGAAATTTTTGATTGGTAATAAAACATTTATTTCCTACAATCCTTCTCTCGTTCAATGTGAAATAAATGTTGCTCTTTAAAATAAAACATGATGTTTGTGAAAATAGAAATCACATATTTTCTCTTTCACTTTATTTGCAATTACAGCCTTTTCCTAAATTTTTAGACTATAAAGAGCTCGTCTTCGCTCTGAGGAGACCATCACGTTCGAAAAATAATTTTAACCAGAAGGCTTGTTCATAAATATCTTTAGAAAAGTAAATATTTATAATACTACGGTATTTCAAAAAATATTTAATGACATAATTTTTGTCTGTCATGTAATTAAAAACATGCATATTCACTAATTTTAGCGGAATTTGTTTGACTTATGAGTATATTATTGCAAACCATTAAAATGTACCAATCACAAGGTAAAGGATTTTAGTATTTTATCGCGATTGCTATTTACTAACAATGGCAAGAGGAAAAGCAACCAGAAAAGCACCTTTGAGATCTGTTAAACAGAAAAGAAAGCCTCCTACTAAATCTCGAAGAAAGCCTGTCCGAAAGAAACACATGACAAAGAAGAATGTACCTCAAATTTCTTACAAGGATTCTCATTCCATTGGCAGAAGGAAATCCACGAACGTCCCCACATATAGTGAAAGTGGACGGCTTTACTACGATTTGCATGTCCGATATGGTCCTAGTGTCACCTTCGAAAATAAAGAAGAAAAACCGCCTAAGGATGCTAATCACTGTTGTGGCTTCGAGTCGACTATTTCGGATTCCACTACAATTGCATGCAAAGAAAGCACAGGACCCTCTTCTAGTACCAAGAAGGTAAATGTAAAGTGGAAGAAGAAGCGACGGTTAGCCCAAAAGCGTCAGTCTCCTGTTAAATCAACTGCACCTTTGAATTCTCGTCGAGAGGCAAGTCTTAACGCAGAGGCAAAGGTTAATATGCTTTTTGAGTCCGTTAAGGAAAGTAAAAATAAGCGAAGGTCATTGCCTGCACTTCCTACTACCATTACTAAAGATGGGGTGTCTTCAGAATCCGGCGTTAAATTGAGCCCTGTGAAACTGTCTCCTAGTAAACGTACTACAAAGGCTAGAAGGACGCGAGTTTCTGAACCACCTCCTCTTCCCGTACTGTCTCCTCCACAAAAACGTCTTGCTGGTTTAAATGCGACTGCTATCATCAGTGCCTGTATCAAATCTTCTGAATCGGATAACAAGAAACCGCGTAGGGGGAGGCCTCCTAAATCTTCCTTAAAGTCTCTAACCCCTAAATTCGTAGATGCTAACTCCTCGGCAAATGAAAATGTACAAACAAATCCGACAAAGCCTTCTTCACCTCTTCCTCCATTTCCTGTCACGACTACTATTATCGCCAGTAGTACGACTCAGTTTCAGAAACCCACTCCCTGTTCCTCTAATGCAATTACCACCTTAGCAACTGTATCGGCAGATACTAAAGTCGTTCCAGCTTCTGCTGTGTCAACATTAGAACGATTCCAGTCACAAAAAGTGATCTCTTATGGTTCTAAGTGTATAGGAGTTGAGAATATCTCTCGTCAAATCATACATGTTCCTGGCCAGAGCCCTTGTGTTCCATGTACATCTTGTTCAAATCCTGTGTCACAACAGCTTCAACAACAACGAATAGTTCCTAATTCCATCTTACCATTCTCCTCATCTTCTCAGAATCATTCCATGGTCATGCTCCCAGATTCTTCCTCTTTTTGCCCTCACCCCCCTAATCTAATCACATCTGCTGCAGATATGCAGCACCATCCATGCTTCACGACGAATCAGTTTTACTTAAGTCCTTTCAGTAGTACCAATGGACAGCATCAACAGCAGCAGACCTTTTACATGTCAATACCCTCACCCGCTCCACAGTTTCAGTTCTTCTCTGCTGCTCCTTTTGCTTACGTGCAGCCGTCAGCACAAAACTTCATGTCCAATAACAGCTACATGTTGCCCATGTCTTTTTCTCCCCAACTCTACAATGGATTTCCCTTTGGTGGTGGCTGCTTCGTTCCACGTCCAATGTTTGCTGCTGTTCCTCAGCCACCTCATCAGTTACCATCTCAATTGGCACCCTTACCTCAAACGTCTCTTTTAACTGAAGTAGGAAGCCCTCCTACCGTTAATCAAATTTCGCAACGAATTGATCGAGCAGTTTCTCCAATAAAATCTTCTCCCTCAACTTCTACTCCTGTTAAAAAGCCATTGAGTGGCAAGCGGAATCCTGCTGCAGTATCAATGATAACGACTGTGCCAGTCGTAGAAAAGGAGAAACCCTCACCCTGTTTATGGGCGTGGGTTGGAGAGCCGAGTGAAAAGCGAATCTTCTTGAAAGTGAGTGGCACAAGTATTTTGTTTTCCTGTTGCAATTTATCCTGCGATTTGCTTTATGTTTTGTGCTTTTATCATAAAGGGGTTTAATCTCACAGCCATTGTTGTTAACTGACGAATGTTTGGTTATGTTGTGTTAGAAGCTTCATGCTTTAAATAGCAAATGACATTTTTGGTACCACGTATTATACACTTTTAGCAGTTACGTTTCATTCAGTATTCACTTAGTATGTTAACGTGCTCCCCTTCGAGTAGTTGCTATTTTTTAGTTGAAACGGATAGTGTTTTAGGTTTATGCATAGTTAATGCCAGTTTACTTGGCTTCTTTTTAACGTATTCGTTTTAGGAACTTTAATATTTATTTATATCAAACGACAGACGTTTTGATAGTTATCATTCGCCCTTTAGTTGACTTCAGGCTTCACAGAGGGGAAGGAACATCAAAGTGAAAAAGGCCGAAGGGGGGAGGAACAGAGGAGAGTTTCAAAGATGTAAAAGAGACAGACAGACACTAAGGTAGAGAAAAGGTGAAGTGAGTACTGTGGAAGTAGTCGAATATGACATAGAGTGGGATCATGATGGTTTGAAGCAAGAAGTCAACTACCGGTTTATGGACTAATTTTTGCTGTTAGAGTATATGTTGCCCAGAATGCTCCACATGGGGTTGTCTATCGCGCACCCTGAGAACTTTAGTATTGTTAATACGTTATTTTGCATTTCTACGTGCTCTTCAACCGGAAATGAGGTTTCTCAAATCCAAATTTACCTTTCATTTTCTTCCACTTGATGGAATGCAATTTTCTCATAGGAAGAGCTCCGAGTCTATCGCTGTCTATCTATGGGCTTGGAAAATTTTCTTGCTAAATACTTATGAACACAGAGAAATTTTATTCAAAGTCTAATGTTTTGATGTTAGCTACGCTGTTTACCATACTCTTCTCTTTCTTCTCATTAGTTTGATGTTGTTAGAAATTGTGTTCTCTCTATGATGAT
>UZAE01012828.1:7845-31148 GCA_900617975.1 Rodentolepis nana | reverse complement strand
ACTATCATAAAGCCTGCCATTTGATATAAATAAATATTTCAAGTAATGTCCTATTTGCAACTATATACCTCTTTCCCCAAATAGCACGATAATGCACACTTTAATCCCTCAATTTTGCCACGATGAAGGGGGTTACCTAAATCTCTTATACTTGGGGTCGTGTCGTGTCGTGGGAGGGGGGGAGGGTTGATGAGGAGGAATAAGACAGTAGTTTAAAGAGAATTTACTAAATTAAGAAATTCCGAAGAACCCTCTATTGTATTAATTTCAGACTGAGTCGCTCGGTTTTCAGACACATCGAAGGTCACTTTATCTTGTCTTAACTCGCGGCCTGTCTGAATCCTCTTCAGCCCATACATTTGCATTTTAAGACAGCATTTTGAACATATTCGGGCGTGCTTTCTCCCCCCCCCCCCGCAATACAATTTCAACTTACCATACTTTGATCTTTCATTTCGAATCTTCATTTAGACCAACCAGACCACCCTATTGAAAATTTAATTGGTTTTAAATGCTATCCTATTGGTATGTATGCGCCATAGAGATATGGCCCCCTCTCTATTAATAGATAAGTATCTGTGAAAGAGAATTGTATACTACATTTACCCGAATTCCGAGGGCTGAAGGTCTAGAGTGCTTAGCTCAATTTGCGTTTCCCATATTAAGGGAGTATTCGCCTCATATATCAAATGTAAAAGAGGACTAACTACTATGGTGATTGCTCAACAGTTTAATGTGGTGGAAGTTTAGCCTCGAGAGCACGAACGAAGGAGCAATAAACTGAAAAGTTATGTCCTACCAACTCGGAGAGTGCGATAGACTCACCTCCACGTGGTGCAACCCTGGGCAACGTATACTCATACGGCAAAAAAGTTTATTAACGGCAGTTGACTTCTGACTTCAAACTACCATGACCCCATTGTGGCAGTTGACTTCTCACTTCAAACTACCATCACCCCATTGACGGGCAACGTATACTCATACGGCAAACAAGTCTATAAACCAATGGGCAACGTATACTCAAACGGCATACCTCCACGTGGTGCACCCTGGGCAACGTGTACTTACAACCTCCATGTGGTGCACCCTGGGCAACGTATACTTATGCGGAAAAAAGTCTATTGACTGGTAGTTGACTTCTCACTTCAAACTACCATCACCCCACTGTATAGTTGACCACTGACTTCAAACTACCATGACCCCACTGTATGCCTTGACTTCTGACTTCAAACTACCATGACCCCACTGTATGTTACAAAGTATACTCATACGGCAAAAAGTCTATAAACCGGCAGTGGACTTCTGACTTCAAACTACCCTCACCCCACTATATGTCACAACTTCTCACTTCAAACTACCATCACCCCACTGTATGTCATTGTGTATGCGCATACGGCAAAAAAGTCTATAAACCGGCAGTTGATCTAACCCTAACACGGCAAAAAGTCTATAAACCGGCAGTTGACCTCTGACTTCAAACTACCATGACCCCACTGTATGTCATATTTGGGCAACAGACCTCATACGGCAAAAAGTCTATAAACCGCTGGGCAACGTATACTCATACGGCAAAAAAGTCTATTAAAGGCAGTTGACTTCTAACTTCAAACTACCATGACCCCATTGTGGCAGTTGACTTCTCACTTCAAACTACCATCACCCCATTGACGGGCAACGTATACTCATACGGCAAACAAGTCTATAAACCAATGGGCAACGTATACTCAAACGGCATACCTCCACGTGGTGCACCCTGGGCAACGTGTACTTACAACCTCCATGTGGTGCACCCTGGGCAACGTATACTTATGCGGAAAAAAGTCTATTGACTGGTAGTTGACTTCTCACTTCAAACTACCATCACCCCACTGTATAGTTGACCACTGACTTCAAACTACCATGACCCCACTGTATGCCTTGACTTCTGACTTCAAACTACCATGACCCCACTGTATGTTACAAAGTATACTCATACGGCAAAAAGTCTATAAACCGGCAGTGGACTTCTGACTTCAAACTACCCTCACCCCACTATATGTCACAACTTCTCACTTCAAACTACCATCACCCCACTGTATGTCATTGTGTATGCGCATACGGCAAAAAAGTCTATAAACCGGCAGTTGATCTAACCCTAACACGGCAAAAAGTCTATAAACCGGCAGTTGACCTCTGACTTCAAACTACCATGACCCCACTGTATGTCATATTTCTGACTTCAAACTACCATCACCCCACTGTATGCCATATTCTACCACTTCCACTGCCCCAGTGCTCACCTCACCTTCTTCTCTACCTTTGTGTTTGTCTGTCTGTCTGTCTCTTTTACATCTGTGATTCACTCTTCTGTTCCCCCTCTCCACTTTTTTTGTGACACTGATGTCCCCCACCCCTTTATGAAGCCCGAAGTCAGCTAAAGGGCTAATGATAACTATCATAAAGGCTGCCATTTGATATAAAGAAGTGGCCCACTAACTCTAATCTGAACTTGTGATAACCCACTGTGGTTCCTTCAGGCGTCTCTTTGATTTGACTAATTTGGCTGAATGGGAATCGGGTTACCTAATTTAACAACTTCCTGCAAATTTTCATGATCGAATAAACGACTATTAGCCCGCCATTCAAATACCTCGTAATTTTACTCCCAACAGACATTGTGGGGCCATTCCCTCATGACATGTTGTAGTTTGCTTGAGGGTTCTTATCAGATCTGAAAAAAGGCCTTACATTTATCGAATATACACACACCGAATATACCACTTCGTTTGATATAGAAACTGGGAGAGCCAAATGCTTCAGTAATTATGATTGATTATTTTTGGAGCTCTTTAATTAATTGCTCGATTACAAACTGAAAAGCACTGACAAAAATGTCAAAAGGAACAAAATTTGAAAAGTAGTTAACATTTAGAGGAGTCTTTTGTAGTCTAAAGTAGGATTTTCCGTTCCGAAATCCCTTCACCTCTTAGAACTTAGTTTATACTATAATATTGGGCATAGAAGCAGGATAAAAGTGGCCATAGATATTAACAAATTCACGATAAAAGCAAAGGCGCACATAAGTGAATTTGATTTCAATCCATCAAGGTCAGGTTCCGTGGTGGTGGTTCCACAATACTTCCAAAGCAAAAGGATCATCGAGGACAACTTCAGAAATCGAAGGATTTCGAATAATGTGTCGACCACTTTCGAAGAATTTTCATTCGTGATGAATCTCTGTAGGGTAGGTGTGTCTGAGTGGGCGGGTAGGTAACTTGTGGTGACGGTAGAAGGAAACGTTGGCTGTAGAGTGTTCATTTGCCACAAGGGCGCTGGGGTTCGATTTACTGCTTCCCGCCACGACGCCAACCATTCCCTCGCCCTCACTGCCTCCTATTGTCTCTCTGATTCCAATGAATTCTTTTCCTCGCCCCTAGTAATCTCATCTAATTTTCATCTAAGGGGAGTAGGACAAAGCTTAGTGGTGGTTCAACGTACATGCGAATGACTCTCTTTAGTTCATTGACTTCAGTTTCTTTTAAATTTCCTCCGCCGCCGCTCGAAATCGGGTTGCAGGGTTTTGGAAACTTAGAAAAATCAATTGTAAACTACCTAAAAGTTTCAGACAGTTATCTTTTTCGTTTTTACCCTTAAATGATGGGTGGCAATGGATTTGCAATGGGTAGGGGAAGATAAAAGTTCAAAATACAGCATGCTAAGACAGATTAGAAGCAATCAAACTGACAAGTTATGTGCGATCATAATTTTTTTAGAAAAGGCAAGGTGAATAAATGCGTAAAACTAAAATAACAAATTAGTGCAACTGATAAAGTTAATTAATCCATTTATCAGTTAAAATAGTATAATGAAATTTAATGATATTATAAAGAATTTTATCCTTATAGAATCAGTGAGATAGAAGAAGAAGAAGATGTAATAGAATAAAGAAAATGTCCCTTGTCTATTGATTTTCCCCATAAAAAAATTGCCGTTTGGTTCTGTTAGGCATGGATTAGTTTTTTTTAAGAAAATAAAGCAACATGTCCTCATTTGTAACTGAAGCAGAAAATCCAACTGATCCAAATATGGGAGAAGTACAACAGATTATTAAAGTTAATAAAACTCAAGCAAAATCAAATTTTGCTTTTCAATAATTAAAAATTTCAGTTGCGTTGCAAAGCACGGAATTTCAATTCAATTTCAATTACGCTAACCGAAATGACTCTACTACGAGTAATAAATGAAAAAGAATACTTTTAAAGTAAAAAATTAACCTTTAGTTCATCTCATTTTTAAGATGTTACCACTTTTGTAGCCTGTAATATTCTGAAGTTGAGTCAAACTATTGCGCACTGAATTATAACTGAGGCGGAACAGATCGTTGTTCCGATGGTTGAATACTGAAGTATACCCTCAAAACCTCACGTAGTAGAATTCAAATACGCACAGTGCAACGACAATTTGGCATGAGACCAGCGGAATGATTAGCTGTTGGAATTAACCACGATAATAGGGCTGTCAGTGGGAATGAATATAAGCTGCTGTGGCACTACACCAATTAGACGGACAGAAGTATGCAAGAAGGTAAGCATGCAGACAGGACTAGAAACCAAGCATTTGCTTGGATTGATGGAATATAGGCCAATGGGGAATCAGGAAGGGAAGTACTCATGACCGGATAAATGGTCTATAAGTTCATTTTGAGATCGTAAAAGTGACTTAGCAAACAGGTACCATTGAAATACACGCATGATTGGTATGTGTTAATGACATACCGGATAAGCTCTGGACAAATGTAACGAAGTCCGTAAATAATTACTGACTTTAAGTGACTTCATAATCTTAAACTACTCAATGGGGTAAAGTTCGGCTCAGAACCAGAAGGAAGAAGGTATAGTCTTCCCTTCATCCCAATATTAAGTAAGTGTCCTGGTGATAGACGTTTTGAAGAAGTTGAAAACATCCCTCATCAGAAAACGTCACGAGAAACTACACAGTCAAAGTGAGTTTCATCATGACAAAGCCTATGCGCATTCGTCAACAACAATCAGGGCACCACAACCACCTAGCTCCCTCAGACTCTTTCTTCTTCCAAAACGGAAAAAACACCTTAAGGACTCGCGATTTGCGTCTTTAGATGAAGCTGGAAGCATGTAATTTCATGGTGCCAAAGACAGCCCAAAATTCTACCAATTTGATTCAGGCATTCAAAGGGGACATCTGGACCTGACAAGTTCAAAGCTGGAAGATCTGTTAAGGTCGTGGGCACTGTTTCCTGGGTTTCAAAAGGAGTGGTAAGATAGATGTACTTTCTAGAAGGTCATAAAACAATCACCTCAACTTGGTATGAAGGCTTTTTGAATAAGTTGAAGACATCTCTCACCAAAAACGACACAGGAAACTGCACAGTTAAATTGGATTTCATCATGACAATGCTTCTTAACAGTCTTCAGGAGCTATTAGGGCCCTGTTGTACGAATTTCGAAGAAAAACACTTCTATATATTCCTTAAAGTCCAGACCTAACTCCTTCAGACTTACTTTGCTTCAAAAAACTAAAAGAACACTTTAAAGACTCCCGATTTGCGTCTTAAGATGTAATTTCACGGACAGCCTCCAAAAATCGACCACGAGGGAGGTTACAGGTGGAAATATGAATTACAAAGATGTATAGGCAACAATGGAGTCTACACAGAAAAATGTAAATAATTGTTTAATAAATTAACTATGGAATTTGCGAACATTTTGATTCACTATCGTATAAGTCGAATAAATTGATTACCTGTTTAGCCGGTAAAATAACAATGAAAACACTTCGGTTCCGCCTGCCTACGAGAAAGAGTGGTTTTCAGAACCCCTGTTGCCTAGACTTCTATGAATACTTTCTTAAGTAATCGAAAATATGTTCATACTTTACTAAATCAACTGCCCTTGAAATGATTTCACATCATACTTTCTGGTAGACATTGCATTTGAGACACAAAAGTAAAGCTAAATGAGATGCAAAAAGATGATACATTCGAGTAATCCATATATGGGAGTAGCAACTCCAATTCAAGGGCGGAATGTGCGCATTGCGTCAGAATTGCGCTCTTTAAATTGAGAGGGGGAGTGCGGGTGATGAAAGAGTGCAACTTAAAATATCTCTCATCAAAAAAACGTGATTTTGTCATCAAAATAACTGGGATGACTAAAAATAGCCGCTTTTCCGTCCACCTGCTTTTGGACGAAATATTTATGCCTATCAAATAACAGTCTTTAGTTGACTTTAGACGTTACAGGGGCGAGGAACATCAATATCGAGGGGGCGAGTGAAAAGAAGAGTGATTTACAGATGTAAGAGAGACAGACACAAAGGCTCAGAAAGGGTAAGATGAGTACTGTGAAAGGGGTCGAATATGACATAAAGTGGGGTGATGGTAGTTTGAAGTCAGAAGTCAACTGGCGGTTAATAGCCTTTTCTGCCGTATGAGTATACGTTGCCCAGAGTGGTCACGCCCCTCTTTTGGGTGATGCATAAGTTATAATTGATCGAGTTAATCAGCTAACTGACTACCTGCTAAGCCTGCTCCAGGGTAAGAAAGTGTCTCAAACTGCCCCTGAAAATTTATTTGATTTCTAAAGGGAAAACTGAGACTGCATTTTTCTTACCACTATTCCATATTTGGACCAAAAGTAAACTGCATTAATTAAATCACTTCAAACTAAGTAAATGTGAGAATAATCTGCCAAATATGGCTAAAAACCCCTTCACAATTAGTTGCCGTATCTCAACAGGTGAAATTAATTGATAAAGAGAATTAGTGCAAGAAATGCAAAGAGATAATTAATAAAATTAAAATATTCTGACAACTTTAAACTGCCTCTGTCTTTGAAATATTTAAAAAATACCAAGGATAAAGGTGACCAATGGTAGTCTACTGCCAAAATTTCATCTACAACTTTGGCTTTAAGGCCAATGGTGATCTATCTTCTTGATACTACTGAGAAGGTATTGATTGATTGACTTGACACACCAGAGAATAACAAAAAAGGGTTGTCGCATGATCCTTGGCAGGAGTTTTAACTCCGTCTCTCTCATAGGAGCTATGCACAACTTCGTTCAGGTTGTGGTGTACCACGAAATGACAGCTGATCGCCGTCTTCAACGGCCACAAAGTGGCTCACATAGAAGGGAAAAACAGACAGACCTTCTAGGCTTATTTGATTTAGCCTTGATGCATAAATCATCTTTCATGCACTCAGTTTGACATGCAACCCACTTCTCCCCTTGATACAACTCTCTCCTTCCTCACGCCTTAGTCCTCGATTGCCCAATACACCACTTAGTAATTTCAGTTCTCGTTCTTCTGATTTGTGAAGGTTGCTGTTTCCTGTTAGCCTTCAAAATAAATCAGTTTTAAAGGGTACATCATAAATGTGACGTCACTTGGATCGATACCACTTTAACTCGTGGTACCTTAATCACTTAGCTCCTATCAAAGCAAATAAATTACATCACTTCTCAAGTTAGGTAGGCAAATAAAGTGAATTAACGAAAAATTCAAATAAATGATGTAGGGAAGGCTATTGAAAAGATGTGGGGAGTGAATCCGGGGTAACAATAAGTTTTACTTCAATTGGAGTTTTTTGTTAGTGAGTAGTCAAAGTTAAAGAGTCAAAAGTTAACTGACGAAATTACTGTCCACTATTTTAATAAAAATTAAAAATTGACGATCTTTTGTGATGGCAGTAAAAAAGAGTTGAGGTGGGCAACAATTTTAGCCCAGTTTAATGAATTAACTCATTTCCGCGCACCGATCAATATTTCACATATCACTAACACATGCTATTGTGGTAATATATATATGTATATATGCAATTGCGACTTCAAAGTTTACGTTTTTACTGGAGGCAGAGAAGGTGGGATCCAATAACAGATTGGAGAGATACAAAAAAATTAAACTATTGTTGCAAAATAACCTTGTGAACTGTCACTTGGCGTTTGATTGGAACCAGTTTTTTTCTAACAAAACCCTTGATCCAATAAATTGTTTCTCATTATTGACTTGAAATAATTTTAAGTTAATATAAGTAGAAATATCTGGCCATTTTAGCACTTGTGATTTCTCACAAATTTTTGTTGCCTATAATTAGATATATACATGACTTAGCGAATTATCCAATTTGAAATAAGATTCTAATGAACTCGAAGCCTCGCCAACTCTAAGAAATTTTCTTTTAAAACTTAATCAACTAAAATCTAATGGTAATAAAGGTTATCAAGAGGCATCAACCTTTTCCGAACCAGAAGAAGAAGAGGTGATATGGACACGCGTATTGATTGGATGAAGAACCGGTTATACATCCGAAATGTTGAGGGAGCATAGGATTTGTGTGGACGGCTAAACAACGTGCTCTTAGAGAGGTCGCCTATTTTCATGGTCTTTGTCCGTTTGATGAGCAGCTGACAATTAGGGCAGAGGTATGAGTCAGTGGATGAATAATACATTCAACCAATGAATCAGAATCCACCAGCACCCCGAGCCCCTTATTTATGGGGGCTCTCTTTGCTGTTTTTATACTGTGAAGAGATGTATAAAGAACGCAAAGAATAAAATTGTTGTAGTTCCTATGTTGATTAATTGTTCGAAATCAATCGGAATTGTTCTTTGTTTTACCGATCCTCAGAGGTCTGTGTCACTTCACTTTTCTCAAATATTATATCTCAGGTAAATCAGTTTTTTCCGTCGGAGAAAATTAATTGAGATTTAGCGTTCAATGATTTCGCTTGGTCACTGTTGAAGCAATAGCAATACCATGGTCATTCACAGTCATAGTTGAATATAAAGGAAAGTAAAGAATATAAAGGAGCAGATTTGGTCCAAGATCATGGAATGCCTGCCAAAAGGTGGCGTTAGCTTTGGTTATCAAGCTGTGGAGGCTCTAGGCCAAATTAGGCTCGATGTCCTCCCGTAGAAATAATGAATCGTTGAACGAAAACAAAGGTTAATAACCTCATCCGAGTTAGAAGACTAAGAAGTTAAGTTCTCGGAGAAGGGGGGAGGGAAGAAACTATAGAAAGGAAGGATGGGAAAGGGCGAAGAATACCTCGGGCTGTGAGAAATGGGTTATGATAAGTGGGTTGAACGATTTTCCCTCCTTTGTTCACTAATGAACAACTGGCAGTGACGAAATTCACAGAAAGTAAATATTTGAAATTACAGTTACAACAGGGTCGAATGGTTCAGGAGGGGGGGGGGATATCTTCATTTGCAGCACTGGTAGTAGATTGTTGAGAACTGATCTGCGCCTGTTATGATAAGTCCTACTGGGTTGTTCTTTATTTGACCCCTTCATCAACCAGCTTACTGAAATTGAATGCTAATAAGGCATTTTCGCGCAAAATTTTGTTTTTTTTTGAAATTGTTTATCAACTTCTTTTAAGACAACTATTATTGTCAATTCTATCTTAAGAGGGTGCTATCAGTAAATTCCTATTCATAATTTTGAAGCCTTTTGAGTTAATTTAAATATTTCATTAAATTGCAACTAATGCAAGATTGCCATTTTCTAGTGACGAAAAACCCTATTAGTGATGACAAAGTTGAAGACTTATTTCGATGACGTATACAATCACCCTCTCTTTGCGCTGTCACTGATGGAATTAATCAATAATAATTATACTATAACTTTGGCCAATCAGTAACCCCTTACTTGACGAGGTCAATGGCCTCATAATTGCGGATAAATATTTTACGAAAATTGTTACCATGGCTTCGCTTATTTAACATCAACATTTGAGTCTGTTTATTATTTTTGGGTTAAAACTTGTTGATAAATGAGCGACTCATCGACAATTACAGCATAGAATGTTAATCAGCAACTTTCAGTACAACTTTCTTAATTTAGAAGTCTCCTGAATGTCTTCTTTTTGCCGAGAATAAGGACCGCACAACATCTATCACACGTGCATTTGGAGTCAACATTGAAACATAAAAACTGGAGTTTTCTCGTATTTCAAAGCCAATCCGCCATTTATACTATGCTATATAGTCAATGGTTTTTAATCCAATCTGCACACCTTGGTATGCTTTAGATACCTCTGCTCATTGTGACAAAATATTCATCATGGTAAAATGAGTACGCCCTCTTCCATGAAGTGCACAAGGTTACCAATGTTGAATCAAGGAATTTCACCCACCATAAAACATTCAGGAATGTGCCTTAGTGCGTGCAGAAACCTCTCAGCCAATCAGCAATTGAGTGCATGCAACGTAGAATAACATTGATTGTAGTTAATGATTATGCAAGCGGGCATTTTACCAACATATGCAATAAGCGCTTTTAACGCCATATGCTCTGGTACCCAACATTTAAGTTCAAAGGCAATTTTATACTTGTGTTTTTTTCCTATTTGTGCCTATTTGTGCTGTATCCGCCACACTTCTTTGGGCTCTTTCTAACCCTATGTCCGCCTTTAATACTCCTTATACACCTATCTCTATTCCACAAAATGTTTTTTTATAGAAAATACTTATTACATGACTGAGGGTAGATTAATATCTATGTTAAATGACAGCAAAAGCAAGCAAATTGTGAGAATCATGGTCTAATTAAGAGTGAGGGTACAAAAATCACAAATTGAAGTTTTTATCAATGCAATCGCCCGTCGTTTAAATTGTTTTATTCTTAGAGCATATATTTGCATTTTTTACTGACAGGGGAGCAAAGTTCATTGAATGTGCAACTATGATTAAGTATTTCAAATGCACATGGTATTAAACTTCAGATGCTTATAGTGCAAACCAGAACTATTTCTAGATTAATGCAAAAATATTGCAATGAGCAGGTTTTCCTGAAAATTTGCCTCAGGCACTCAGTTGCTCGAGACCTTGCCAAGTTAAGAGGTGATAGCAAAACCCGGTTGGTAAGGGCTCTATGTGAAGGAGCTTCCTCTAGTGGATGCAGAGAACGTCAAGAACCGCCGTGCATAGCTCAAGATCTGAGATTCTAAAAGGAGGTTTCTGGTAGTTTCAGAGATGACCTTGTGGGCCAACTTCAATCTGTGTGTTTCAGTTGAGCTCAAGTTCCCCACCAATGGAACACCAGTTTTATAAGCAATAGGCAAACCCTCTGTGCTAAATATGCCTCTTTACGGTGGCTGTGTCTCTGAAATTAGAACAGCCAACCTGGTTTCGGTTTACGGTGGGGGGTGATGGTTGCGGTACTGTGCGGTAGTAAGTGTGTATCCGCCTTTCATTTTGAATGGAATTTGAAGGACATTGTGATTTCAAATCATAGGCAAGGTGATTACGGGTTAATTATTATTTGAAAAAAGGGAATAGAAGGTAAAAATTCCCTCATAGATAAATCTTCTCACGTAGCTTCATTAAACTCTCAAAGGTCAAAAAGAAAACTTGCAGACCGAGTTTTGAATGTCAATTTTCGAAGATTTTGCTTTGAGATGAGTTTTTGCTCTAGTAATGGTCCTTCATCGCTTTCCGTATTAAAATTTAATTAAAATTATCTGAATTTCATACAGTACCGAAAAATTGGTCCCTTCTTAACATTTTTATACCAATTGGCAGACTGTATAGTAGTTATCGTTACTCCTTTGGCTATCTTCGGGCATCACAGAGCGTGTAAGAGAAGAGTGATTCACAGATGCAAAAAAGGCAGAAGACACAAAGGTAGAGAAGAAGGTAAAGTGAGTACTGTGGAAGTGGTGGAATATAAAATAGAGTGGGGTGATGGTAGTTAGAAGTCAGAAGTCAACTGCCGATTTATAAACATTTTTGCTGTATGAGTATATTTTTCCCAGTGTGCACCACGTGGAGGTAAGTCTATCGCTCACCCCCACCTCACCCCATCTTAGCATTTGACAGCTAAAATGATTTCTAGGGTGTCTAAATGAAGGCTTTCAATATCAATATATATATACATATATATTGGGATGTCTTAGATACTGTATAAACAGCAGAACCGCTCTAGGCAAAAAAAACAGAATCACAAACTCAATTTGAGACATGACGGCTGGAGTACTGCTGACGTCAGTTCGTCACATAAAGCGAGGCTTCCTTCTTGCGTGTATTTAATCATGCTTTAATGTGAATTTGAAGTTGCTGTTAGCAGCAAGTTGAAGTTTAATCTCTAAGGTGTGATTTAAAAGAGGAGACTACAAATTTAAGATTTTGGTCCTGAAAATGAGATATTCGGCCTCCATCGAGCACTGTTAAATGTCATTAAAGTTTTGCTTGCAGGTTTGGGGGTGAACACAGGATAAGTAGTTTTTTTCCTCATGTGAAAATTCAAATTTACCAGCTTTTTGAATTCGCTGTAAATTCATTTTGGTAAAGAAAGAGTGTAAAAATGGAATTACATATAGGTGTTTTGTACCCTAATAGCAATTTTGCCACAAAATTGCACTTTAGTTTCCTAAATTACTATTGACGTCATGATTTTCTTTATTGAACCACCACAATTTCACTCTCTTTTAATTGTGGGTGAGAGTATCGCTATCTAAGTTTAATCTTTTTTTGCAATATTCTATGTGCGTCTGTGAATGTATGTATACCTCGCTCTGCATGTGCTCATGAGTTCTTACCAAACTGTCATTTATGCAAACGTTTAAACAAGATAATCGCTACACTCAACAAAAAGACAATAAATTTCGGGTGGGGTAATTGGATTTGCTTAATAACTCTGAACAAAGGGTTAAAGTAAAGAGTAAAGTGTAAATAATGTGAATTTTGGCGTTTTCGGTCTTGAAGCCTTCGGTCATAAAATTGCCATGACTTGAAGCATATTGAGGAGTCTCCTTCGAGTAAAATTCAGCTTGGATGGCTTGGATGAAGACCACACAAGTAGCCCTCCGTTGAAATTAATTTATACTTTAGTAATCTTACATTTCATTTGCCTTTTCTGAGATCTGAAGGCAGCTTGACCTCTAATTGACCGAGTAAAAGGTGTAGAGCTGTTAGTATATGTAAGCTAAGATCAACTCAATTGATTTTATTGATTGTTTTTTTAGTTAAATTTTTCATTATCCCGATACTTGCAGCATTTATCCGCTTACGTAGTCTTATTATGACAGTGTTCACTGGAGCTCATTTAAGATGAACTATAGTCGAATTTCGGGGTGCGCAATAGACTTACCTCCACGTGGTGCAACCTGGGCAACGTATATTAGACTTACCTCCACGTGGTGCAACCTGGGCAACGTATACTTATACGGCTAAAAAGTCTATTGATCGGCAGTTGACTTCTGATTTCAAACTTCTATGGCCCGACTATTTGTCGTATTCGACCCCTTCCATAGTAATCATCTTACCATTTTTATGCCTTTGCGTCTGTCTGTCTGTCTCTTACCTATGTGAATCATTATTCTGTCTCCCATCTCGATTTTTTGTCACTTTGATGTTCCTTCTCCTCTCTGTGGAGCCCCGAAGTCGGCTCCAGGGTTAATAATAACTATTAAAACGCCTGTCATTTGATATAAATAAATAGTCGAATTTCGTCGATTATATTATCCACATTGACTTGGCAGGTTGCCCAATAAGATAGTTCCTGTACCCTTAACAGAAAAGAACTCTTTTCTTAAGCACTTGCCTGTCAGATTGATATTATTATTGCCATTAACCATGGAAAGGAAAAATTGGTAAGGTTTCTTTGAAACCATCTGAACAGGGAAATAAATGACCAGTCTAATATGAATTTCTGGAAGAGATGCAAATGAGAGTGCCTGTTGGAGTCAAGCCTTCGGAAAAAAATCATGCATAATATTGAAATCTAGTTTGATCAGTTATATTTATTTAATTATTATTGATTTCACTACTACTTAGAAGATGTTACAAGTTGGACGTTAACATAGCAGAGCACATTTTGATTGTCCCACACAAAAGTTCTTTCATTCTTACTGGGAAAATAATCTTGCCTTTGCTAACTTGCTGGTTAACGAGAAGGGCGATCCCATTGGATTGAATTATATCGCGAGGGCATGGTCTGTGTTACACGTTCTCTCCTTTGTGCATACAGTATCTGAAAGCAAACCAGTAAGTTTTTTTCATAGTAAATTATTCAACCTTATTTATTATCAATAAAAGTTTCATTTTAATGTTAAGAAAGAGGGGAGTGTGCTAGACTTACCTCCACGTGGTGCTCCCTGGGCAACGTATACTCATACGGCAAAAAAGTCTATTAACCGGCAGTTGACTTCTGGCTTCAAACTACCATCACCCCACTGTATGTTATATCCGACCCCTTTCACTGTACTCACCTAACCTTTTTTCTCTGCCATTGTGTTTGTCTCGCTTACATCTTTGAAACACCCTTCTCTTCCCCCTCCCCTCTCGACATCTTTTCAATTTGATGTTCCTTCTCCCCCGTGAAGCCTGAAGTCAACTAAAGAGCTATTGGTAACTATCAAAACGCCTGCCACTTGATTTAAATGTTAAGAAAGAAGGCTTAGTTCAAAAGCAAAAGGAGAACACGACGGACATTACATAGTATTACTGAAATTAATGGTCAAATGCTAACCGTCAGTCAATGACAGCTTTAATTAACATGGTTTAAATCGGGCAGAAGGAATTTAAATGGCGTATTGTCAACTCGGATTGGAACAGATTTTCGATTAACCGAGGAAGGAACATCACATAAACTTTGCATGTCCTTGGTCACCTCCGCAATTACACTCGAAACACATCGATAAATTGAATGAGATAGGAATTTGGGCGCCACCCCACCATCTATTCTAGCTATAGGGGGGGTGGGGGGGTGGGGGGGGGGNGGGGGGGGGGAGGGGAGGAGAGGGGAAGAAAGGCGCATTTTTTGCTGCCAAGACCAAGAATTCGTCCTTTTACGCCAAATTGGTACTGGATGCGAGTAGTGGATCCTTTATGACAATGTTAACCAAAAACAAGGCCTGTCTCCAAATCAAATGCCATTCCATACGTACACGTTTATATTATTGTCAACGCTAAGCCTACTAACGAGTGCGCATACAGCTTTTAAATTTGAAATGAGGGTGGGGGAGGGGGGAGGGGGGAGGGGGGTGGAATCGTGATTCACTTTTGAAACGATTCGGCTTTAATTTCAGATGGATTTTAACAAATTTTACCAGATTGTTCTGCTATTCTGCTACTGTTGTGTAAGGTTAATTACCGATGTTCCTTTTGATTGGTGTTTTTGATGAAGGACACTTAGTTCAAAAGGCGGAATGATCATGGAAAGAATCAGACTTCGGCATAGTTTATTGAATCAATTATAACTATTTGGTTGGGGAAATTAGTTGAACTTGACAACATATTAAGTGTTGGGTAAAAATGAATGAGTTTTATTAAAGATATTTACCTTATCCGTTGCTTTGTTGACCATTTTCGAAATTTGCATATTTGTCAAAACGACCCAATTTACGGGGTCTTTGTTCGGTTTGCTTTTGAGCAAAATACGGGAACTTACTAAATCACGTGGTAGTGCTTAATTAGGTATTAGTGACTAATTGAAATGACTAATAAGGTTAGAACTAGTGGCGAGGCGTTACTATTTTACATTTCTGATGATGTTACAATGCTGCATGCATGAAAGTCTTTGGTTTTTTCAAAAAGCAGTAGATTTCTTAATTCTATGGAAAATTTCGGATACCTTATCCACGGGAACAAAGTTTTTCCTCGTGACGTTTCTGACACGCCTAGTACTACTGCTTTTTCCGCATTTATCGAATTATTTTACCCAGACTCTGATTGCACCTGCCTCCTCCCTGCTGTGACTCAAGGTCAGGCTGTCAATGATGAAACTTAATCGAACCAATTAGGCAGCAATAGTGTAAAAGTAACGAATCGCACTCACTTTTATGGAATCTTTCATTCCTTAAAGTCGTTTCAGCACGACTTGTAATAATTTCACTATTAAGTATTCCCATATATTTTATACTTGTTAAAATAAGGTCCAATGAACTTTGTGATACTGTTCTTTACTTAGAGGGGTTCTGGTGCCACAGTTTATACAGTATTTAAGAAATTCCAAATTTTATATTGAGAGCCCTCATTTAGACACCCTAGAAATCATTTCAGCTATCAAATGTTACGACGGGGGGGGGGGTGCGAAAGACTCACCTCCACGTGGTGCAACCTGGGCAACGTATACTCATACGGCAAAAAGTCTATAAAGCGGCAGTTGACATCAAACTACTATGAACACACTGTATGTCATATTCGAACCCTTTCACAGTACTTATCTTACCTATTCTCTGCCTTTGTGTCTGTCTGTCTCTTCCACATCTTTGAAACACTATTGTGTCTGCTCTCTTGACTTTTTGTCACTTTGATGTTCCTCCCCCTCTCTGTGAAGCCCGAAGTCAGATAAATGGCTACTGATAACTATCAAAACGCCTGTCATTTGAAATAAATAAATGGACCGAATCACTGGAGGTTTCTTTGCATATTATCGACTTATGACAGAATCATTTAGCTCTGAGGTTCGCACCTGTTCGGTAGGCTTAATAACCTACTAGATTCAGGTGGCCATGCCTGAAAGAGAGCTGATCATATGGCCAGGCACTGAGAACTTGGTTGCCACACCCATGAAAACATTAAACCCCTACACCTATCTATTATGTAAGGGCAAACACCGTGGAGGTAGCTCCAACCCTGCTAATAAAAATAATTTAGCCACCAGGCTAAATTATGCATAGTAACACCTTTATATGCAAGAGAACTTCCAAAAGACTACCAATTTTCCAAGTTTGAAGAACACGAATTGAATTTAGCGCTGAGAGAAGGGAGGGTGGAAAGGAGTAAGGTGGGATAACGGGGAAATGGAAGAGATGGATATTGTCTTGGTACTGTACGAGAGCGACAATAGTTAAGATATTGAGAACTTAATGAGTTGTGATAAATTGCTTAACAAATTTCGCATCCCTAGATGAATAGCCGGTAGAAGTGAATGGGTTGGTAGTATGTGTTGGTTGGAAGCTCACCTCCAAATTGCCTTTCAAAAGTGGTAACAGGGTAGCTGATTTTCTCAAAATAAAATTTATTCTTAATAATTTCCAAGCATTTTATAATTCTACTATTCTTAGATTCAATTAAAATGTGCGACCACTTATCTTTGATATTTTTAAATATTCCATTATGGACATATCATTGAGTAATATCAGACCACCTAGAAGTATTTCTTAGTACCTGATTAAAAAGAAACTTTGAGTTTGTCGGAGCTATCTAGCATTTTCGGTCGCCCATACCAAACACTGGGAATTGATATTCCTGCTTAACCATTTTGTTAGATTATGAAAGTTTCGTAAGTATGCCCTTTTGGGGTCAAATTTGTGTAGCGCAAATTAAATCGATTTCATTCACGCCATTTGTGCCAAAAGTATTTCTATAACAGCTCTGGAATTTCACTCGGAGGCTTGTTATTTCTTTTTACATTTAGCATGTGATTCTGATTAATTAAATAAGTCGATGTATTTTAAAGTGCTAACAAAATGCGGTTAAATGCCACTCTATACTTGAGTCAGTGCAACACAACGTTTGTGTTCTTTCACATGATTCCGATAAAGTTCATGAATTATTGTTTTAGGTGAAATGAAATTTCTCAACCAAACTGTATTAAAAATTCACATTCAAAACTGGGAAGGGAGGCCCTGCGAAACCATCTTATCTCAAAAGATTGAAAATAATGCATCTCAAGTAGCCCCCTCTTTTTGAATAGTTGACTATTAGTAACAAACTCAGATGTATAATACCCCATCAAAGTTTTATTTAGCTTACATATTAGCAAAATTTCATACCAAAATTTGCGAAATTTTTGACGATGGACAATCAATGAGTTAAGTGTCCGTTCTGTCTAAAATTTGATAGTTTATGCGTTTAAGCACTACAGATAAAAGGGGAGCAGATTCAATACTTGAAATGAACATGAGCGAAAGGTTATCTTGCAACAGCATTTAAGTTAATTCCATCGAAAGTGAGATTTAGTTAAATCTAATAATTGCTGTATCACGTTTCATCATGATTTTATGCTCAATATGAGTAGGCATATACAACTAAGTTTGACACGATGAGTTAAGTGATCGCCGCATAAAGCTTATCAAACAACTAAGTGAAAATATGGGTGATTAATATTCCGTGAAAACAATCTGACATAACTCTGGACAGTAAAGGTGTAATTCAAGAAGCACAAATTGGACTCAACTACTGTTTAATATTGCAGTTTAAAACCATTTAAGGAGTTTACCATAGAATAATGATAAAATGCGATCATCTTGTTTATAAATTTAAAATAATTTTTTGGCAAAAATTTTGTTTATTTATTCAAATTATGTCATCTGCGGAATGTAATCCCTAATTCTGCTTTAATATGTATTGAGCGCATGAGCGCGATTTAAGCGCTTTCAATGTGGGTCTTTATGAGCTTTCACTCTTTCTTAATAGTAGTTTAGAAATTGAAGTTTAGTCTGCTAAGTTAAGTTAAATTCTTGTTTCGATCTTAAGTATTATTATTAAAATGCAAATATATGTCCAATTATTGGGATTTCTATTAATTTATTCAATATATTATACGCCTCTTATTATTCTTCATTCATGATTTCTCAGTAAATGGATACTTCGTCCAGTTTTCTCCTTAAATTCGCAATTCCCTTAGCTTTGGGATTGGTGCTTCGCTCAGCAACTCTTTTGCATCCATATTCTGGTAAATCTTCGCCTCCTATGTACGGTGATTATGAAGCCCAGCGACACTGGATGGAAGTAACAGTAAACTTGGACGTCTCTGAATGGTATGTGAATACCTCCTCCAATGATCTTCTTTACTGGGGTTTGGATTATCCTCCTCTCACTGCCTATCATAGTTATTTGCTGGGACGCATAGCTGAATTTCTCAATCCCGAATGGATTGAACTTTTCAAGTCAAGGGGCCATGAATCCGATACTCACAAATCATTTATGCGAATGTCTGTTCTTATCTCCGATTGTTTGACGTATATGCTCGCCGCTATTTTCTATTGCGGGATTACTGTTCAGGGCATTAAAAATGGTGCAAAACTTTCCGGCATTTCTGTTGCCCTCTTAATGCTATCATTTCCGGGATTAATTATAATTGATCATGGCCATTTTCAATATAATTGTGTTAGTCTTGGTCTTTTTCTCATATCCCTCATTCTCTTCTCAAAGGACTGCGATATTCTTGGTAGTGTTGCATTTTGTTTGGCCGTATCGTACAAACAAATGGAACTTTACCACGCCCTTCCAATTTTCTTCTATCTACTATCAAAATCATTTTCAAATACCTTTGTCTTCGGTGTAAAACGTGTTGCAATTTTGGGATTAACCGTCTGTGCTACATTTGCTGTTGTTCTCCTGCCTTTTTTAACTTTGGAGCAGTTGAAACATGTCGCCATTCGCATGTTTCCAGTAAATCGAGGCCTCTATGAAGACAAAGTTGCAAATTTCTGGTGTATTTCCTCTGTTTTTATTAAATGGCGTCAGCTATTCACCACAGATTTCCTTGTCTACTCTTGTGGCGTCGCAACTGTTGTGTCTTCACTTCCCGCTTGTTATAAAATTTTCACAAAACCCACTTTACCTCGCCTTATTCTTTCTGAAGTTATAGTTTCCCTCGCTTTCTTTTTGTTCTCTTATCACGTTCACGAAAAATCGATATTGTTAGTATGTGTTCCAGTGCTATGCTTACTTGTCTTTTACCCGCTCTCCGCCACCTACTTCTTAATCATTGCTACATTGAGTATGTGGCAGTTATTTGTTAAAGATGGGCTTTGCCAATGTGGTCTTGCTCTTGTCGTTGTGTACTACGTAATTTCTTCACTGTGTCTTGCTATTGATGCCACAGGAAAATCCCGCGTTTCTCTCATTCATTTCTTCCCTCTGAGTCTTTCTCTACTCGGATATGTCGGCATTTTTGCTCTGCCTCTGATTGCTCAACCTCCCGAGAGATATCCGTTTCTCTTCCCTCTGATGTTAAATGCCTACAGCTTCATTCACTTTATGGGGTTCTTTTTCTTTTGGTATTGGCAACTCTTTTCCTCGGTGACATTGTAATTTATTTGTTTTTTATTTTTGTATATTTAATATTTGTCCTACGTGATTATAGTTTAATTTATTCTTACCTGTTGTTTGTGAAAAAACTTTGTAATCTTATGTTAGTGGGGCAAAAATTTGCTCTTGTTTCTACGTAGACTCCGAAATGTCCGCAGACATATTCCATAGTTTAGTTATTTAGCAAGTGATTATTTACATTTTTCTGCGTAGACTCCATTTTTGTCTATACCCTTTTGTAATTTATATTTCCACCTGTAACTTCCCTCATGACAGATTTTTGGAGGCTGTCTGTGGTATCATGAAATTACATACTTTTTCTTCATCCAAAGACGTAAATCGGGAGCCTTTAAGGTGTTCCTTTAGTTTCGGAAACAAAGTGCGATTGAGTTAGGTCTGGTCTATAAGGAGTATATAGAGTGTTTTTCTTCGATATTCGTACAACAGGGCCCTGATAGCTCCTGAAGACTGTTAAGAACCATTGTCATGATGGAATCCAATGTAACTGTGCAGTTTCCTGTGTCGTTTTAGGAGTGGGATGCCTTCAACTTCTGAACGCTTTCATGATGACTTGAGGTGACCGTTTTCTGTCCTTCTAGAAAGTTCATCTATCGTGTCACTCCTTTTGAAGCCCAGGAAACAGTGTCCACGACCTTGTTAACAGATCTTCCAGCTTTGAACTTGTCGGGCCCAGATTTCCCCTTTGAATGTCACGCTTTTGATTGAATTTTGTTTTCTGCATCAAATTGGTAAATCCACGTTTCATCTCCATTAGTACTATGAATAACATATCATCATTTGTTTCCATCTTTGCTAAAGTTTGGTGACAAAAGTTCCCGTCATTGGATTCCACCACGCTCACCGAGTGCATGCTCAAGTCAAGATATTGAGAGTTGAAAAATGCTTATCTGTGTGCCATTTCTAATTCATTGGCGAATCGTCCATCTTTTTTCACTAGGCACAAGATGTCTTACTGTGCTGGTCTCCCTCCTCGTGGGTCGTGGGTCTCCCCCTCTTTAAAGTGTTGGATCCAATCATAAATGACTGCTCTACATGGCACAGATTCCATTTAAACCGGTTGTATTGCTCCTATGATCTGAAGGGATTTCTAATTTAGTCTAGTAAACAGTTTCATGCTAGTTTCGATCTCAAAATTTGCCATTTGAAGGGTGGGGCATTGCTAGCTATTTCGAGATGTAACCTGAATTGATCTTGACGTTGCAGTAGAATTGTCGGACAGTTTAGTGCTCTCAAGGAAGCCCTAAAGGCGTGTTTGAGCGTGTAAAAACCTGTAAATGTTTGTTCTGTTTGAAGTTATGACACTTGTCTGAGAACTCTATGACTCACCCTCGTATTGAAGCGCCGTCAAATTAGATTACTCGGGAGAAGGTTGTATTTTGTATGATTAGAAAATAGGTGTCAAGTGGAAAGAAGTGGCTCATTCGAGCCTTTTGTGTCTTTAGTGACCTTGCAAGGGAACATGAGACTGAATTAACGCAATGCTAAAAGTGCATGCCCGCTTGAAATATACTAGTGCTTTGTAGCTAATTAAACACCCATTGCTATTTACTTCTGATTCTATATTTGTATTACGTACACCTGTAGACGTGAAGTAGGAATCATGGCTCACAGCTAAGTCATCAAAGTTGATGACACGCTGACAGAGCTCCAAAAAGCAGGCTATTACCATCGGTTGATGTGTGTGTGTGCGTCTGTGTTTCTACCCAATGTCGCTTTATTCAATTTATAAATTGGTACTCTGCTAGCAAAGAACCAGGTGACTGGACTCTGCATTCACAGCAATCTCCACTACTAGTTAGGATAGGTATTTGAAACATTCTTCACTTTTTCTTATTTTTTGTCATAAAATATTCATTCCAAACTCTAAGTAAAAACTATGTACAAACAATTCCTAAAACTTTCTTTCTTCGGTGCTATTTCGGACGGAGTTCTTTGGTAGATAATTTGCTAAGAAATGAGATACCCATAGAAAATTTCTTGATGACTGATTAATAAGGTGCTAGCCGTTTTGAAATTATTTCTACTACTTAATAGTATTAAGTATGAGGAGTTATTTTTGTTATAGATGGTGCATAGATCACTGTTAGATAGGCCTATGCATTTGCTAGTCGCTAAGAGCGCAAGCGTTTTGGCGGAAACGCGAGTTACCTTTATTGCCAGTTTTTTATCCGACACATGGGCTTACACTTAATAAGAATTATTTGTTTGAGGCAAGATGTTTTGTCGGTCCAACATCCATTGGTGCAGTGGTTGGGGGGGGGGGAGGTCGGAGGGTGGTGTTGTTATCCTTATGGTCTTAGTCTCAATATTTATTTATATCAAATGACAGGCTTAACCATTAACCTTTTATTTGACTTCGGGCCTCACGGAGGGGGGGGGGGGGGGGGNGGGGGGGGGGGGGGGAGGGATATCAAAGTCACAAAAAAGTGGGTAGGGTGCGCAATAGACTTACCCCCATGTTGTGCACACTGGGCAACGTATGCTTTTACCGCAAAAGAGTCTATTAACTGGCAGTTGACTTCTGACTTCAAACTACCATGACCCCATTGTTTGTCATATTCGACCCCTTACACAGTACTCATCTTACCTTTCCTATGCCTTTCGGTCTGTTTGCCTCTTTTACATCTGTCAATCATTATTCTATCCCCTCTCGATTTGCTTTCACTTTGATGTTCCTCCTCCTCTCTGTGAAGCCCTGAAGTCAGCTAAAGGGCTAATGATAACTGTCAAAACGCCAGCCACTTGAAATAAATAAATCTTTTCAGATATGCATATTGACTATTCTGGCACGACACATTTGTAAATTAAATCGTGATATAATTCTTTGTTCCCAACTATGATGTGTTAATGAGGGTTACAGGATTATTTAGTTTCATCTGACTGTCTCTAAATATGCACAGACTCTATTCTGCTACTCCCACCAGGAAACGATTCAATACCTTTTAGTAATAAGATTCCGTATGTCCTGTTCTAGCTGTTCTGAAAAAAATAGTTCCGAATCTAATTGATACCTTCAAACACTTTAAATAAGTGAAATAAGTCTTCTTGGGTTCGAGCCCACTTTATGGTCAATACTGAAGTGTTAATCTGTAATAAATAAAGTCGATGAGATCTACTGTGACAAAATGAAGCTTTACGCCTTGAGGTAAAGTTTTACCAACTATTTAATGTCAACGGATCAACTGGGGATTGTGAAGAAACGCTTATAGCTCCTTATTTATTTCATGGCATTTCATTTTGCTGAAGAAGATTTCAATATGACTTAAGTAGTTGA
>UZAE01012827.1:0-17682 GCA_900617975.1 Rodentolepis nana | reverse complement strand
GACTTTTCTTACGCGAGAGCTAATTTAATTCCCCAATAAGTATTTGCAATATTTTTTTGCTAAATTCATTTGAACAAATGGATTGATAAATGAAATTTTACCCTTTAGCCTTCACCAACACATGCAACTTCCCTTTAGTCGTTCACAACTGACATGAAAATGAAGAAAAGAGATCATAGAGTGATAAACGTTGAGCCCAAATATCTGCTTACTTGGAATGCTTATCCCGGTAAAATGGCTAAAACTATCAATTGACTTGCTGAAAAGATTTCTGAGCCATAACTACAGAACCTATCGAAACTGGAACATAATTCTAACCTCAAATCCATTTACCGTATTTAGGTATTTTTTAAATTATTTGGTTTGTATATGGTATATTAAACAATTGGGTGACTTCGTATGTCCACTGTTGCATGTGAAACCTGGTAGTCTGTGCATGTCTGTGATCATAAGTATTTTTTCAAGCTTTTCACATTACTATTACTTCTCAACCTGTGATGAATATGTCGTCCAAACTAATAATCATTAACACCAGAAATTTCAAAAATTAGCTGATCAATATTGAAGATTATAATTATAATAGTTATATCTTTCATAGTGGGACCAAATAAACAGTTTATTATTAAACGGAAAAAATAGAATAAATAACATTTTATGTTTATTAAATATATATGAAGCTAAAACAAATTAAAAAATTATTTAATAATTTTAAGTACTTAAATACAAATTTTATATTTTAATACATATATATTCATAGCTAAAGAATATTTGTTTTTAATAGTTTCGCCAATTTAGCCCACTGTAATTATGGAGGCTTTTGCGAGGGTGCACGTCCATCCTGTCGTATTGTTATCTATCATTGATGCATATGAAAAGCGCCCTGATTTCAATGATCAAATAATCGGAACTCTTCTAGGCATGTTATTTTTTCTTTCAAATTTACTCTAATGTTAGGTACCTTTGAAAAGGGTGTGATTGAGGTCACACACTGCTTCCCTGTTCCCCATAGGGTTCACGATGGTGAGGTTTCAATGAAATTGAGTTTTTCTCAAACTATGCTCAGTCTTGAGCGGAAAGTTTCTCGCTACTCCAGACCCGTTGGATGGTTCTCGACTGGATCGGACGTTACAGAAGCTGAGCATTTGATTCACAAAGACAACTATAAGAAATCACAGAAGAATCCTATCTTCCTCTTAGTTAATCCAAATCTTATTGTTAGTGAGAAGATGAGCATTCAGGCTTTTCAGAGTCAGTGTATCGGTGTTCCAGGTGGAACTATGGGGACAATTTTCCTTCCATTGGAGGTTAATTTGCAGTTTTATGATACCGAGCGTTGTGTTGTTGATATGATGAATGAAGATGTCCTCAATGGAGGAGAAAGTGCCTCTGAGGTACGTCTATTGCTATCTTTAATAACTGTTGGTATCTGGTTTACGTAGTGGTTTTTGCTGCATTATTATCTATCAAATTTTGTGATGTTCCGATAAACGGTTATTATAATTTAAGCAGATATCTCAGTTTTAATTCTTATTTGGGTTGTTTTCTTTTTGTGGAAATGGTTTGGATAGTTTTTAAAATGCATGCTTTTGGAATCGTGTTTTAATTCAATACAATTGTTTAAAATTGTGCCTTCTTCATAATTCCCGAGTTTACTCCTAGTTTTTGCGAGTATTCTCTAAATTTTCACGTCATGGTCACTCAGACTGTTAAGCTTGATTAATTTGTGTTCGTTTTTTAATTAAATTACGTAGTTTTGGGGCACAGCATCGCACTTCTAATACTTCTGGCCTACATTTCGTTATTACTATCGGTTCATTGTGATCGATGGATCGACTGGTTCAATATTCTCTTGGAATGAATTGACCATGGGGAAACTATTTTCAATTCATTTTTGTTTTTTTTATTTAATTGGTTGTGACCTTTTTAAAAAGGCTCATACTTTTCCTTACTTCCTTTTCCTTGTATTATAATGTTAGAATTTATCAATGAGGCTTCTGAAGACGGACTGTCGATTTTTTTTGTAGTTTCAGAACAAAATTCTCCTAGTTGAAAACATTTCCCAAGGTAATAGTGGCAGTTTAATCTTTTACATTGTTCATCACTTAGCTCTGAAGGCTATAAGTAACTGTGATTAATCATAATTTCCCTTTTTAACATTATTGTCCTCATTAGTGTTTCCAAGAATTTTAGTTCAAATAGACCAACTAAAGGTGAAACCGTGTTGAATAAAAAATGATAAGGGGAATGTGTATTCCATTTCTTCATAAGCAATACATTTCACATCTTAATATCCAAATGTTCCAAAGCTTAATTTAATTTGATTTCCTGTGCTTTTATACTCGCGATATTCCCTGTGAATTTGGTTCATAAATTTAAGCGAATGTTCAGCCATTTCGCATTCATTTATTTATGTCGAATGTTTCCTCTGTTTTAGCCTAAGGGTGATTTGTCCTACTTGTACAATTTGACCAATCGCCTGTTAGCCCTCTTGGAGAAGGTTAATTCCAAGGTGGAGGATTACGCAAAGGGAGATAAATCAGTCGATAGTGACTTGGGTATGGCCATCTCACGCCTGCTCTTCGCCACACCGAAATTGGATGCTGAGAATGTGGAGGATTTGATTAGTTCTTCATTTAAGGATCTCCTTATGGTCACTTACTTAACTAACATGATTCGCGCGCATGCAAAAATTCTCTCCATTGCGCATTAACTTCTTTGTACATTGAGTAAAATATGATTCACTCCTGGCCTTTCCATGCTAATCTCATTTTTTTTGTTTATTTTTTGGAGAAACGGGGAGTTGTGACTAAAATAATCTCTCGTTTTTTTATGTTTATTAAGTACTGGATAGAAAAGGAGGTTTGACATTTTTAGGTCAATCTTATTGCATAAATAGCACTATAGCCTTAAAATTATAGTATTGCTATACCGTTATCTTAGTTCCCATTTCCAATTTTGCGTTTTTTTCTGGAGAACCGCGGATACCTCACCGTCACTAAATTATCATAACACTGTATCCTAATCAGATAGCCAAGGTAAAGAGCAAATGGGTGCGTTTATTACGCACACTGCTTTTCCCATAATAAGTGATGTAAGTGGAAAAGTCACTGTTGAAAATGGTTAGGCGTCTGATGATAGATTACAGGGTTGAGGAAACACTTTAACATCTAATCCGACTTTATTAACAAGCCTCTTCATGCTCCCGGACACTTAGATGAAACAGCCGGGGGTTGACTTAAATACGCTTTATTTCATGTCTTCAAAGTCATTCGAAATTATTCGCTTAGTGGAGTTTCAATGACAGCGTCCAATGGCTATACTACAGCCACGGTTACTCAGATTATGGAAATCGAAGGGTGGGTATGGGAGCTTCTCCACGGGTCATTTCCTATGAAATAGATTTACCTGAAAATAGAACTGGCCTAGTTCGCGAATGTTCATAGAGGGGACGTAGAAATCCATTTATCGATATGCCGTCCACTGCGTGATCGACTCAGGTGCATTGGAAATGTCCTATTGTATTCCCAACAAGTGAAGGGTTTGGAGCTTCCTAAGACCAACTTAAAGAATATGATTCATAAAGAATATCATGGTGAATATTCGCTTACTAGCATGGTCTCTTTTGCGCTGTACCAACATTAAAAAGTAATACGGTGGGAAATGAGGTGCTGTTATATTAATAAAAAAGGAAAAATTAGCATTTTTAGATGGCAGTAAATAATAATTATCTAATCTACTTATTTCTTTATAAGTAGCGGTTATTCCATTACTTAGATAATAAGACTTCATACTACATGCAGTACTAATTACAGTTTGAACGATTGTAATTATTGTAAATTTGAACTTTTACATGCTGGATGTGATAAGTGAAGAAATTGTTTACGCAACCATCCTTTCTATTTTTGAGATACCCGATGTGTACTTTCAAATATTCGAAATTCATGGCTGCTCAACGTAATTAGGAAATATTTACTGTAATAGGCCTCTTAAAACTGAAAATAAGGTGGAAAAATTACCAAATTATATAATATATAGCTATTAAACCTATCATAATTGTCGCTAAAAAGAACTGAAATTTAGAAAATATGCACCCTATTGTCCACTTATGCTGTATACGATCTTTAAATAAACGGATTCCATATTATCTTAATGCAAACCACTGACCCCATATTTTCTAATCATCTAGTCATAGAGTACTTATAATCAAATTTCAGTAGTGCGCCAAAGTGACTGTAAAGGATGTCGAAATCTCTAAAAGCTTAAGTTGGCTCAAATAGCGAATTAGTAACTTAGCAGATCCTCATACAACATGATACACTGTTGGCTTTAAGGGCCAATTACATACTCGCAGAGTTTGTCGTGTTCTCCTTATTGGCTAATAGCGACCAGCCAATGAATTTGTCGATGCTCTTTTGGCATTTTCCGTGCACAGTCGGCTGTAGCGTATTTGGTGTTCGTCCCCTGTTGATGTCCTCTAAAAGCTCAAGGTTTAAACGATGGTGTTTATACTGTATTCTTGTCATTCACGGGGTTGCTCTTTTTCTAATTCTACTTGGAATCATCAATGGACTGGAAATGCACAATTTTTTCAGCAGAGGACCTAAAAGTGACTATGAAAGACATTCATCGTTGGTAGCAGAGTTAAAAACTTTGTCTCAATTTGTTAATAAAACTGTTGAGGAAGTTGCTCAGGAAGTATTAGATCAACAGACGGCTATCAAAGAGAAATTTTACAATTCCGGTGAGTACATATCGTATTATATTTCATCAAATTACTAAATTATAACACATATTACCTTAACATTTACATTTAATGTTCTTCCCATTTTCCATGGAAATGGCTAACTTTTTTCAATTTTTAGCATTTCACAAACAAGTGACTTCGTAATTTGTTAGGCTCTAAACGGCATAGTATAGTAGTTGATTTTGCCCTTACTTTTTAAGGTAAATTCATTCTTTTTTTAGTATCGGTTAAATATTTCCTTCCAAACATTTGTTATGTGATATTAGTTCATTGGAAGAGAGTTTATTGACAAATGGTTTTATTCAACTTAATATTTTAAAGTTACATTTAATAGAATCACTGAGTCTTGGAACTGGGTATTACACAATGTAAAATTTCATGCATTGCGCTATGAGTTTTTTCACTATTTTCTAGGCAAAATCTTAACGGAATGTGGTTATAAAACGCCAAAGACAAATTAAATAAAGAAATAATACGTAAAACAAACTATTTGTGGTGAAATGAGCTGCCAACCGGCTGATGTCTACAAATAGAGAAGTTTTATGTTTCAATTATGTGCTTGAGAATGTCGCTTCGAAGCCTAGAGGTTGTAACGGATTGACGCTCGAATAAGCCCCGACTTATCCTCAGTAATATCTCTATGGCTATCCTAAAATTCTCATGACTTCCATTTATTCGACTCTTGTTATTGATTTGTTGCAATTTCGTTAGGCTCAGTCTATTGATTCGAAAGCATGCACTCGTTTCTATTTTTGTAATCGAGCTTTCCTTAAATCGTTGCAACCTTTGAATTCGCTCATACTAAACCTAATTATGTCGCGTAGGCGTCCTGTGGTTGCCACACAATTAGTTCACTATTGTACTGCTTGAATCAAGTAAAGTAACATTAAGTTGAGAATGACTTCTCATAATTAAATTATTTTAAAGCATCGTCTTTCTAACTTTCTAGGTATTAATGTAGCTTCTTCTCAGATGGAAATGTTCACCGAAGCCTGTAGAGATGCCAGTAATCAACGATTACTTATGGTTTTTCCTATCAGAGATCGCTGGAATCTACTTAGGTCCCTTCTAAAAGAGCTTCTACCTTTACTTCAAAAACCTAATCTCTGTGTATTCAAAATAGTGGTAGAGCAGGTAAATCTATTCATCCAACAAGGCCAATATCGCTTTCTCCAATTAGACTGATTCAATGGCATTCAACAAAGCTCTTCTGATGAATGTTGCTGTAATAGAGATGGCAAAGCAAGTTCCATTCGACTGTATCATCTTCCATGATGTGGATTTGATTCCAACTTCTGGTGATGAGGTGTACTATGAGTGCCCTTCTTACCCTCGTCATTTATCGGTTAAGGTGGACAAGCTCAAATATGAGTTAGTTTAATTTATTTCTTTGAACTGCCCTGTCTTTTCCTTCTTGGGGTAAGGTATAATAATTTTTTGAGATTTCTTTTTAAATTTACATTTTTGTATGCTTAATTTCTACTGGTAGAAGAATCCAGTGGAAATTGAAGACTTTTTATTTCCTCTTTAATTTCGTGTTGAATGCTATTGCTATAGTTTAATATTTTATCAATTTATTTTTACTTTACAATATTTCTGCTTTTTTGTTATTGAGTTGTTATTTGTATTTTTTTAAAAAGCACCGCTTAGTTATAGTCCCCAACCTCGTTGAAGTTTCAAGAGAACATTATATAGCGTGGCCAGGATAAAAGTGATCCCATGTCAATGTAGGAAAATAAATCAATACTATATCTTTATTTAAAAGTAGTACCTGTAGAATGTTGGAAATCATGGCATACTGAACAGGCAATAGTTCAAGTGCTTAAAGTTTCTACGCAACTCAGCACGTATCAACACGTCTCTTATCTTGATCGCACTGTTAATCCTCCAGGATGATTAATTCGAGTTCTAATAACACTTTCTTGATCATTTTTAGTCACTGTATTAAATTAAAACTTCTCGATACTGACAATTTAACTACTCGCCTGCTCGTCCACCATTGATACAACTCTATGTACATTATAACTTTATGTTTTTTATGTTTTAATTATATGATAAGGTGATATGAGGTAGTAGTCTTGACGACGCATTGATTTATCTGCTGCCACATGGATTAAACTCTAACCTGTATGTCTCTCAATACGTTTCATAAAACTTAGACGCAAAATTACTTACACCACAATGGAATAGACCTAAGTGATCCTTCTATCGAGCACTGTGAAGCTACCAGTGTGTTGAAAATCGTTAACGAGTATATTCGGTGACTTTTTGTATGCTACAAAGAGGTTTCATTTAAGGTGGTGAATCTTGAGTGCATATTTGTCAAGTTCAAAGCACCCTTGAGTTAAATGATATCGACTTTTAATATTTCAGTCTACCTTACCTCGGTCTGATTGGTGGAGTATTTGCATTACCGTTGAGACATTTTCTTCAGGCAAATGGCTACTCAAACATGTTCTGGGGGTGGGGTGCTGAGGATGATGACATGTTTGAAAGGTGCGTGCACGATCATCGGTTCTTTGCGCCTAAAAATGGTTTGAGATTTGACTAACTTGTATTTGCTTATTTCAGGCTTGCCATTGTTGGTATTCCTGTAACACGACCTATGCCGAATCCTACACGTTACATCATGCTTCCGCATCGGAAAAGCTCAACTTCTGACTATCAGCGAGCGTAAATTTTAACAATCTGCGTGTTTTGTTTATTTTATTATACTTCCCTTAATGAGTGTAATTCAATATTCAAACTCAAGAATGGAGCAGGAGAGGTCGAGATCTAAAATAGTCGATTTTCATATTGATCTACAGAGCTATGTAAGCACAGAAGTCTATTGTTTCTGTATTAGTTATTCCCCATAGATCTCTCATCGCTTCTGTAATTGTTAATAACTACGTTTGCAATGTGAGATCAAGTACTATGCTGCTTAGACGTCTGGACCCTGTTTGCTGGGCCATTTTGGCTCAAATATTTCGTTAACGCTTACCTATCTTTTTGTGAGGGGTGATTTAAGTACTCTACCTCTGCGTGATGATGTTAAACTGAGTTGTCTTATTGTTTCGGCAAATTTTCATATCGTTTGCACTGTCTTCATTATTAGGGCGTATTTTTTATTGCGCACTCATCACACTCGCATAGGAGGGATTACTGAAAAGGGGTTAGTAAAAAAGCCTTTCAGATGAAAGAGCATCAAGTTTAAAAGGTGGACAAAGTGTGAGAAGAAGCCATCTTCTTATTGCAATTTTTAATTCGGTCCTGATCAGCCTGAGTGCGCTGTGATTTTGCATATCTCGCATCCAATCATCTTATTAGTCTACTCTAATTACATGTTTGTGGGCATATTTAGGATTCCTCATTAGCAATATTCTTTTTTGGCTTGCAACGCCAAACAGACAGCCCAATTATGTGTACCTCAATTCTACCCTTTTCATGTTAATCACATTCTCACTAACATATACTCCTAGGTTCTAATTCACACTCTCCCTCCCATTCTATTACGGTGGCTCCATGAACATGTCGCTCTCCACTGAACTCCTAGGCTTTCGATTTGGTAATTTCTGATAGCCCTTACTAAGATCAAGCATTTTGTGAAGAGATGTCTCTGATGACGTATTTTAGCGCTATTTATATTTTAGCAATTAGAGGACTAGTACTGACTCGGACTTGGTAGTTGCCATTACCATATACAAACAATTCTTTACTTCATTTGTGCTCTCGTTTCCATTATAGAACTCTACTGTTGGGAATGGCTTTCGAGCGCTATAGACTAGATGGACTTAACTCAGTGAGGTACAGAGTATTGAAGAATGAACGAAGATCGGTCTGCGAAGTGCTTGGAGTGAATCCGAAGCTTTGCCAGCTTGAAAGGTCACATATAACTTATATCTTAGTTGATCCACAGAAAATTGAAACTCACTGATATCTAGTAAGTGAATTGTATATGCATCCTCAACGTTGGCTTGTAAAACCCTTGATCAGTTTCTTCAAGCAACTTATTTTACTATCGTATCTATTTTTTTCGTAAAAGTATATTGTCAATTTGTACCAAATTAACTATTCCGATTTTGTTGTACATAAGCTTCACAAGGAATTTGCCTATAAAAAATTTTATTTCGCTTTATATGAGTTTTCTGATTGGGATCTCATACTAGACCAAAGCTTCTCAGTTTGAACAAAAGGCGTGAACTTATGAGAATTTTAAATTTTTGCAACAGATTGATTCTGTTGACTTCGTCTCAAACATCACATGTTTGGATGAAAATAACATGTGTAAAAGTATGTTTGAACAGCGTATTTAAAATTGGTATTCTTGGTGCATAATAATGCGCTCTCCTTGGTTATTCGAAGGAATGCAATCATAAATCGAGTTAAAATATTTCAATAAATGGTTAACGTATTTCATGGATCTGTACAGAACTGGAGAGTAAGGTTGACCCATTGAAGGCGACCCCTGTCATTTGATACCAGGCGGCCCACTTTGAATCGACGGTTGCAGGTCGTTTGGTGCTGCGGACTACAAAATTCTTTTTCGTATTATTTGAATGCATTCACATCCGGGTTGTTTGAAGCTATTAAGTTGACTGAGTTTTCCATTTTGACATGAATTGTTTGCCAATACTATCTTAGGCATTTTATCGGAGCAAGGCACGCTCATTGTTTACATTTAACGCCCTCAAAACCGTAGGGTCCCCTTTTAAAATAAGCTCCATAGGTACTGGACTTGTAACAGAAGGCGCTATTGCTGTTTGAAGCACGTTAAATACGTATCTACAGTCAAAACGCATCACGTCGGAATCAGTCTGTTGTGGGACACGCGTGAGTGCAGTTGGGTGCACTTTTAAAAAATAAATCGGCGTTAATGGGTTGGAAAATCCTAGTTCTAATCGTAAATTATGAATCGGAAGTGTTGTTTGTATTATTGATCCTCCAAAGACAATAGGCAATCTTGGATGAGTGAAAAAATCCCACGTAACATGATTGGATTGAACACTCTTATAGTTCATAGTCCAAAAAAGAATTTATTAAAAAATGCGGAAGACTATTGATATAGGGTCTGGGCATGCCTAAGGTGGGGGGAGTATTTTGCATAAAAATAGGTTAGGATTTGGAGAAAATAAATATCACTCAAAAGATGGCTATTACTCTCAAAGGAGTCTAGAGCCTAAAGCATTTGGTTATTTTACCAGTCAACCTTACATACACATTTCTCATTGGTTTATATTTATATTAAATAGCAGGCGTTCTGATAGTTATCATTAGCGCCTTAAGCTGACTTCGGGCTTCACAGAGAGGAGGAGGAACATCAAAGTAACAAGAAGTCGAGAAGTGGGAAAGAATAATGATTCACAGATGTAAAAGAGGCAGACACGAAGGCATAGAACAGGTAAGATGAGTACTGTAGAAGGGGTCGAATATGATATACAGTGGGGTCATGGTAGTTTGAAGTCAGAAGTCAAATGCCGGTTAATGGACTTTTTACCGTATGAGTATACATTGCCCAGGGTGCACCATGTGGAGGTAAGTCTATCGCACACCCCTCATTGGNGATTTCAGTTTGTGTCATTAGATTCCAAGGAAGATCCAAACATGTTTCACTTTGAATTGGCCTGAAAAGAGGTTTGTGATAGACTTGCCTCCATGTGGTGCACCTTGGCCAACGTATACTCATACGCCAAAAATATCAATAAACTGGCAGTTGATTTCTGACTTCAAACTACCATGACCCCACTATATGTCTTATTCGACCACCTCCACATTAATAATCTTACCTTTTCTCTGCCTTTGTGTCTGTCTGTCTCTTTTAAATCTTTGAGTCATTATTCTTTCCCTCTTCTCGACTTTTGTCACTTTGATGTTCCTCCTACTATCGGTGAATCCCGAAGTCAAATAAAGGACTAATGATCCCTATCAAAACGCCTTCCATTTGAAACAAATATTGGCTTGAAGAAGGCTAGATTTGGCATGAATTTCATGGAGGAGACAGTGCAAGTCACCAATTTCGGTAACTCGTCATCTAAAACGCGATGGAGCTAGTTCCGCGAAATGTGATCTGTTGATGAAAGGGGTCTAATAGACGCGTAGACAAACTCTCTTAAGGACTAAAATGGCGACTTCCGAGATAGCGCTGTGAAATATCAAGACAATAGACGACGAACTACTTATTAAAAAAAGGATCGGCATGGTATAATCTAAACTCACCTCAGATGAAATTCAAGCGCCCATCGACCTAATTGGTCGTTAGGTCGATGGGCGTCTCCTCCCCCCCGCCATACAAACCGATGATCTTACCAACCGTGTTTATCACATGAAAAGATTAAGAAGTAAACAGGATCTTGAATTTATTGAACAATTGGAAGTAGATGATAAAAGTTTGAGGATGTAGAGTGGGAAGAGATGCCGGAGGTGAAATGTAAGGCATCATCCCGAAGTGAAGGCCAGCGAGATTGTGAAGGTCTGGTGAAATAAGACGTCTTATTTTACGGCCTCCGGTGTTAAACATCTATGACTCATTTCGCGACTGCAAAATAGGAAATTATTACTACATCACCAACTGGCAATCTTTAGCCATCAGTGTGGGACTTTCCAAATGTTATCGCATTTGGAAAAGTGGCAAAGCAGAAAAGCTGACAATTTGCGTCTCAATAACTTTAGATTGTCCGCGGAATTAAAAAAGATGTTGCACTTAATTTCCAATTTCTAAAGTAATGACACGAGGCTTAATTTAACTGGTAATTTTGAACAAAATTACAAGCTGGTGAGGATAGAAAAAGTAATTTTGGGGATAAGGAGGCCTATTTTTGACACGGTTTGGACTGATGTGTCTTTGACCAAACTGGAATGAATTTGGAGAGATTGCGAGAAGATGTGATAGTTTTCAGTGTTTATGTGGGAATTTTGGTTTTGAGCAATATCGAAATACGAAGATTAATTTTGGAAGTTTCTTCTACTTTGAATAGATCAGTTGTTTTATATATGGGAAATGTGGGGTGTGCGATAGACTTACCCCCACGCGGTGCACTCTGGACAACGTATACTCATACGGCAAAGAGGTCTATTAACCGACTGTTGGTTTCTCACTTCAAACTATCATGACCCCACTGTATGTCATATTCCACCACTTTCACAGTACTTACCTTACCTTTTTTCTATCTTTTTGTCTGCCTGTCTCTTTTACTTCTGTGAATCACTTTTCTGTTTACCCTATCGAATCTTTCTCATTTTAAAATGTCCTTCCCCTCTGTGAAACCCGAAGTCAACTAAAGTGTCAATGATAACTATCATACAGCCTGCCAATTTGAAATAAATATATGGGAAATCCTTGCCAGTAGGGTGCACACTACGTGGTATAAGGAAGCACAAGAAATTACAAAGACAACTTGATGTTGCATTAAAATTCAGGAATTCAATATCACCCTCTGAAATATGGAGTATGTTAGGAAGAATAATCGAATCGCTGCACTGGAGAGAGAAATTCGCAATATACAATAGATTATCCATTTGATTTTGTTACCGCGCTTTCACCTGAAGATTTATCGACTCATGTGGAGAAGCGTAAACGAAATTATTGATCTATTGATTAGCCAATAATCTCTCACTCATTTAAACTTTTATAAGCAAATAAAAAATTGATAAAAAGAAAAAAATCTTTTGAGGTAAAAATATTCTCTTATCCCCTTCTTTGAGGTTGAGTAGCCCTAGCTTTAGCAAAAATCCACATGAAAATATTTTTTAAATGTTTGTTTAATTAATTGTTTAAATGAGGTGTACAACTGTGAAGACCTAATGATATCTAAATTTGATGTGGAAAAAGCAATCCGAGGCCAGCATTATGACAAACTCGCACATGTTGTCTAGACTTCATCAAGGTGATCTGTCGCTATTATCAATGGATGTGGCCATCAATATATCGATTGGTATCGGGAAAGCTGCCTGTTTTCAATTTAACAAGATCTCGAAAATAAGAAGAGAAAAATAACACTTTACATTATTATTAATAAGGTTGAAAAATATTACTTGGAAAAAGGTTAATTTCAAATTCTTTGATTAGTATTTATAATTAATAAATTAATTAACGATTCTAGCAAAGTTACAAATCTTTATGATTTTCTGTTGGTGTCCCGAACTTTAACATTTTTCCCGCCACAAATGCCTTTGGAGTTCGTATTTTTGTCAAAAAATTTTAAACCATGTGTGAGTGGAGGACAGGGCTTAGATACAATTAACTTGAAATACGATATTTGCAAGTACTTACAGCCCTTTGCTATATCGATAGCGAATTTATTTGTTTAGTTTTAACTCCTTTCTTTACTCTTGAAAATCGTCCTTTATGCCAAAAATTTTATTAATTCAAATAGTTGAAGCGATATGACCACAGGCTTAGCGTTGTTTCTTTTGGAATTTTAAATGTCAATAATACGAGATCTTGCATTCCATTTTATTTCGAGTTTCTTCCTATCTTATCCTTTGCGTTGTCTTGCAACAAACTAATTCATAATCATTAGTTTATAATTAATAGTTGAGTATCTTTTTGTAGGGGAAAAAGTCTGCATATATTGCATATTGGGACATTGGAAAAAATTGTGCTTTTTTCGTGACAAATAAATGAAATACCGTAATAATAAATTATAAAGATATTTAATAGTTGGAATCTGTTTGTAGCTATTTAATTTTGTATATCGGTTAGTGATTCCAATTCAGCTATTCTAAATTCATGATTTTCCCCGTGGATTTTTGCCCAAACTGCAAGCATTTAATTAATTGTTAGACATAAATCGTTTTTTCTCCAAAAGGTACTATTTTATTAGTTAAAAAATGCAAATTTGAACAGAGTTCGTTCAGGTTGTACTCCTAAAAATAGCAATCAACCTACTTACTGCTTGTAATCTTTCACTCTTTTACAACCACGGGAGTGCGGAAGAATTTAGAATTTACCAAAAATAATGCTTTATCACTGAATAAAATGTAGTTTAAAATATACATATATATGTCTATTGAAACGCTATTTGATGGTTTTTAAAGGCACAAAAAATTGAAAGTACTACTCGACTGTCTAAATCATTTCATACTCTTTGGTTGTCACATACGCCATTGAAAAACAACTTAAAATGTGTTGCATGCTGCGTTTATTTTAAAAGAAAAGATTTGGAATATTCGATCATTAAAGCGACAAAATGCGAAATTCTCGCTAAAGTTTTATTGGGTATTATCTTCCGCTTCAGCACTTCAACTGAGAAGAATCTTTCAAATCTCCAAATGTTTCCAACTTTGAAATTTCGATGTCCTGATTTTAGTTAGACTTGGGCGCGTATGAAAATTTTTTCTCACCTGTCAAGAACTTGTGGATTCCATAAATCCTTACATGTGATATTAAATGATGACATAGAACTTTCCATGTACTTTAATGTGTACGATTTTTCAAATGATTTCTTGAAATCCCGAAATTTATTAATCAAGTGTGAAAATTATAAAGCCTGGGAAATATTTAGACTTAAGAAATGATTTGTTAATTTTTAATTTGAAATTCCGTTTAAAAGAAATTTAAAATTCGAAATATTGCAAAAAATAGTCTGTCAACGAAGGTAATGGGAGCGATTAGTTGGAATCACATTCATTTTCAAGTCCATCGAAGACCAGTTGAAGTTGTTCAGCTTTTATTTTTGTGCGAATTTCTTATCAAAATTTCAGATAGGTCTTGGTGAAACCTGAACGAATCTTCCTGACAAAATTCTCTTGCACACAGTTGTTTCCGACTTGAGTGAATAACAATTGTCGATTACTTGGGTAGGTCGCTGCACCCTCGAGGCACCATCCAGAATGTTAGAGAGCGTACGAGAGTCCTTGATTCAGGCATGGTAGGATTGTGCTTTCACGACTTTTCCCAAAATCAAAACTTTTAATTTATTGCCGATAAAATTTATTCTATCAAATTACCACTTTTTGTTCATATCCACGTTCAAATGAAATGCAATTTCTATAATATTAGAAATAATTCCCTTAAAGTCCATTTTAAATGGCTTTGTTTAAAGAAAAAATTTTTTTGCGTAAAAGAGGAAGAATTATAAAAATCAATCTTTTCTTATTTGTTGGTATCGATTTTTGGTATACTCAAAATTGTAGCGGATAAGTTATGTATATTGTTTTGTAGACTTGTAGCGGATTGCTCCCTAAGTCTCGAACATGTAGCGGATTGCTACCTTCGTAAAGCCTTGGTTAAAGACTTGTAGCGGATTGCTACCTTAGTAAAGCCAGACCGGTTGAGAATTGTAACGGATTGCTACCTTAGTAAAGCCTGACCGGATTGCATTGTAGCGGATTGCTACGCTAGTAAAGCCTGACCGAAATCTCTATGGCAGATTCTCCAACACCTAGCTAGACTCCCAGAACAGCTAAGCTATAGCTCCACGGATTGCTACGCTAGTAAAGCCTGACTGACTCAGAAATATTGCTACTCTAGTAAAGCCTGACTAACTCAGAAATCTCTGGCTACGCTAGTAAAGCCTGACTGACTCAGAAATCTCAATGGGAGATCCTCCTACATCTAGCTAGACTCCCAGAACCAGCTAAACACCTTAGTAAAGCCTGACTGACTCAGAAATCTCGATGGCAAGATTTCCAACATCTAGCTAGACTCCCAGAACAAGCTAAGCTATAGCCTAGCTATAAGGGAAACTCATCTAGCTAGACTCCCAGAACCAACTAAGCTATAGCCCACATCTAGCTAGACTCCCAGAACCAGCTAAGCTATACCCCAGCTACGCTAGACTCCCAGAATAAGCTAAGCTATAGCCCAGCTATAGGCTGACTCCCAGAACCAGCTAAGCTATAGCCCAGCTATGAAAGACTCCCAGAACCAGCTAAGCTATAGCCCAGCTATGAAAGGATCTCCCAGAACCAGCTAAGCTATAGCCCAGCTATAAAGAAATCAGACGTGTAGCACGGAGCACGTCTATTCAGTGAGCATATTACGGGTATCGTGGATAANCCTCCAAAGACAATAGGCAATCTTGGATGAGTGAAAAAATCCCACGTAACATGATTGGATTGAACACTCTTATAGTTCATAGTCCAAAAAAGAATTTATTAAAAAATGCGGAAGACTATTGATATAGGGTCTGGGCATGCCTAAGGTGGGGGGAGTATTTTGCATAAAAATAGGTTAGGATTTGGAGAAAATAAATATCACTCAAAAGATGGCTATTACTCTCAAAGGAGTCTAGAGCCTAAAGCATTTGGTTATTTTACCAGTCAACCTTACATACACATTTCTCATTGGTTTATATTTATATTAAATAGCAGGCGTTCTGATAGTTATCATTAGCGCCTTAAGCTGACTTCGGGCTTCACAGAGAGGAGGAGGAACATCAAAGTAACAAGAAGTCGAGAAGTGGGAAAGAATAATGATTCACAGATGTAAAAGAGGCAGACACGAAGGCATAGAACAGGTAAGATGAGTACTGTAGAAGGGGTCGAATATGATATACAGTGGGGTCATGGTAGTTTGAAGTCAGAAGTCAAATGCCGGTTAATGGACTTTTTACCGTATGAGTATACATTGCCCAGGGTGCACCATGTGGAGGTAAGTCTATCGCACACCCCTCATTGGTTTATATAAAAGGGGAAATAATTTCTCATGTTCATTAGGAGAACCCTTTACAATGCTTCACTTGAGTAAAAGCCAAGATATTCTCGAGGGCCCAGAAAATCTTTTCTCTAAGTCCTCAAATCCTTCTCCATACCACTAATCTTCCTAATTCAATCGATGGAGTGTCAAAACGGCGTTTTGGTAAATGGTGAATGCTTTGCCACTTGGAGTTTCATCCACTTTGGAAGACCTGTCTTCTATTTTTCCGATAGTAGTTGACGCGGTTATGAAGTGAATTTGTTCTCTTACCCTCGATTTTGCGGAATTTATGTTCAACTGCAGATAAATTTGAATTTCTTTGTCTTCTTATCGTTCTTGGCATTCTTTTCTTAAAATTTTGTGTAGATTCGAAATCAAGGCAACTTATGAAAGTGCGAGATACACTTATTTCTTCTGCGCTGTAGAATGAATACAGTTCTCATAATTATCGATGGTTTATAATTAACATTTCTTCGAAACTTATTCCAATTCTTGAAATATTTACATGTAAGAATAAGCTGTCAATGAAAAGGCTAAGTGGACAAACGAAAATTGATATACTTAATTTAATTTAGAGATACACTGTTAAAAGTAAAGTACTACCGATATTTAATTTCGACTTTCACTTACCTTATTCAAACTTTCGTACTTTCGCGCACTGTATTACTTATGCTTATTCTCAATACATCCGTCAATTTCAATCCCCGGGGTATTGAATGCCATTGGTGGTTGTTTCTACTCCTCCCCCCACACACATTTGTAGCGGATTGCTACAGTATTAAAGCCTGACTGACTCAGAAATCTCTATGGCAGACTCTCCAACATCTAGCTAGACTCCCAGACCCAGCTAAGCTATAGCCCAGCTATAAAGGGAACGGACGTGTAGCACGAAGCACGTTTATTCAGGACGTATATTGCGGATCAAGTGTACACGTAGGGGGCCTAATCATGATCAGGATGGCTGATTAGGTTAAATAGAGGTTGATGATTGGTCACTGTTTGTACGGTCGCTGCACACAGAGTTGTACGGCCGCACCTCCCAATCCTGCCGAGCAACATGCAGGCATACGATGACGCACGCAGCGATAACATGTCCCACACATTTGGGTGGAGGAATTGCTGAACACATCTGTGGCAATGTTGTTATGCCAAACTTATTTTTTTAATTGATAAGATTTATTAATTGATTTGTTAGACTGTTTGATTAAATTTATTCATATCAAATGGCAGGCGTTTTGATAGCCACCATTAGCCCTTTAGTTGACTTCAGGCTTCACAGAGGGTAAGGAGCATCAAATTGAAAAAGGTCGAGATGGGGGGG
>UZAE01012826.1:19333-31152 GCA_900617975.1 Rodentolepis nana | reverse complement strand
AATTCGATGGTCATCGCATTCAATTAGAGTGTGTAAGCTAATTGGTGTCTTATAAGTCTTACCTGACATTATTATATTAATACAAAAAAATGAGAGATAAGTCATATTATTATTACTTCAAATAATCAAACAAATAAGCTGATATTTCTTAAAATCAAGCAAAAAATAGATTAAAGAATTATTGCAAGATTCTATTCTTTATCATTTAGCCTAAATTCTAGTAGTCGCATTATTTCTAATTATGCAAAGTAAAACCTCTTCTACTTATAATGATATCTTAAGCGAAGCAATTTCTAATACNAATGGGTTTGCTGATGCACTTGCTAAGAAGGGGACAACGATTTTGCAATGCATGGACCGGCCGATGTCTTTCCACACAATGAAGACCTTAATCAAGAGAGAATTCCAGACCTCAAGGTTCAACGAACTCAAAGCTCGAACAAAGGAGAAACAGTGGACAGTGGCACTCTCCGACATAGCCGACTGGCCAAGAATCGAAGCCGTTGCTGAGTTCAGACTACGTACCGGACACGATTGCTTGGCAAAACACCTTCACAGATTGGGAGTATACACTCAACCCACATGCCCTCTATGTAACCTACATGAGGAAATGGAGAAGACCCACCTGATTCGGTGTCCAGCCCTAAAGACAACGACGGAAAGCCAGAGATACTGGGAAGCAAGAAGACTGCTAATGAACTGCTATTAATTAACTGCTATAAATGTACCCCCCATCTCTTGGGGGAAGCTGAAGTCAAAGATTAAGGGCTAATGATAAATATCATAAAGCCTGCCATTTGAAATAAATAAATAAAATAAAAAATATTCTTTTTCATTTAGCCTAAATTCTAGTAGTCGCATTATTTCTAATTATGCAAAGTAAAACCTCTTCTACTTATAATGATATCTTAAGCGAAGCAATTTCTAATACTCAAAAACTTATCAATTTCATATAGAAAATAAATTTTGAAAACTGTTGTCTACATTTAATCGCCTTATTTTTGTATAATCCTGATTGACAGACGGTTTATGATGAATGCTGAAATAGAGACTTTTATTCTTAAGGTCTCTCTTACAGTAGTTACAGTATTTAGCAACAAGATAAGGTAATGCTTATAATGCTTATAAGTCTATTTCAATTCTCCCAACGATTTAAGTGTTTGCAAAGATATCAATTTCAATTTACTTTCGGAATGAAGATATGATGCTCTTTACAAATCTCGCAAGGGACACAGCCTGTCTTGTAGGGTCACAAGTCGTAATTGAAATTTAGCCATCTCCAGTAATTAGTTGTGGCCTTAAAATTTTCGATTTATATTGATAGCCAAGCAGAAATTTTTTACTTGAAGGTCATATTTGTAAGTCTCATTCGAGGGACCAAATTAATAAGAAAGTGATAATTTTGTGCAAAATGTATTCGCGCTGTAGATAGATGAGAAAAAATCGAACAAGGAAAACCACGAAATTGTGCTGAGCGATATGAAATAATGTAGTATTAAGCTCTATTTCGTGAAGTGAGCTGCGAAAATTTGAACAGAAAGACGTTTTGTCAATGTTCAATATTGGTTAGCATATTAATCTAGTGCAGACCAAATAGGGTTGAATTCTAAACTGTAGTTGATGGAATTGATGCACCTACCCTAACTCTTGAGACTAAAGAGATGAGGAGTCACATCAAGGCGTATCCCAAGTCACTTGATTTGCAATGGGCAATGTATGACCCCTATTTTTTACAGTACTTTTATGCCATTGCCTAAAATTAGCGAATGAAAGACTAACATATTTAAGGTGGTAATAAGCTCTTGAAAAAGTCCATCGTTCAACCATGCAGACTGTTTCTAATTAGGCAGAGAAGGAAAGAATTAGAAAAAAATATCGATTTATTCTTTAAAAGCCCAACTCTTATTGCAGCTATATAACCATCAATTATGCAGCGGGTGAATTAGCTCTGTGACAGGATAGTATTTTATTATTTGTTAAGATACTTTTCATGTGATTAGCGTGCAGTAAGTGATTTATTCTGGAAGATGTCTCAGGGAGCCTTTTGATACGCCCTTAAGAAGGAAAATTCCTTTAGAGACGCCGTTTTAAGCCTTTAGGAAAATTACTTGCTTTAAACAATTTCAACACCCCAATTATAAAATTCCATGATTGAATGTCAGAACTCACTTAAGTAGAAAACGGAAAATTGAAAAAAGGGGAATTTTTCTTTTAATATACCTACTCTCTGATTTATACAAATAATGCATGGGAATTAGAACCCACACAAGGGTTACATATTCTTCAAAGTGTGATTTCATTACTGGCATTTTGAATGAACTACGAACAGCTCCTTAACATTATTAGCAAAAAAGTTGTGTCAAATTCTTGTCAATGTTTGAGGGAAAATTCAATAAACTATGATTACATTAATCATTTTACCAAAAGTATTTTTAAAAGCGAAAGCAAAAGCATTATTGCCAATTGAATTCAACCTGAATTACTACTTCTTCGATGGAGAAATGGTAATTAATGTAGAGATTTGCATGTCGATTTAGTATTCTCGAATGAAATACAATCAAACAAGTGAAGCATAAGTGAAAGTTGCAGTCTATGTTTGGTACTAAACCACTAGTTTAAAATTCAGTTAAGGGGCTGAGACTAATCTTTGAATTTAGAAACTTATTTATTATATAATTTGTTAAAGGGGTGTGCGATTGACTTACCTCCACGTGGTGCACCCTGGGCAACGTATACTCATACGGCTAAAAAGTCTATTAACTGGCAGTTGACTTTTGACTTCAAACTACCCTCACCACATTGTATGTCATATTCGACTACTTCCACAGTACTCACCTCACCTTTTTCCACTTTTGTGTCTGTCTCTTTTACATCTTTGAAACTCTTTTCTGTTCCCCCTCTCCCTCTCGACTTGTTCCACTTTGATATTCCTCCTCCTCTGTGAAGCCTGAAGTCAACTAAAGGACTAATGATAACTTTCACAACGCCTGCATTTGATATAAATAAAATATAATTTGTTAAAAGATAGTGAAGTTGGCTTTGCCCAGTAAGTAGATTTTCAACATATTAAGAGGAAACAAATGTCTAAACAATGTGGTGCCAGAGTAAAGGGAGACCTTCAAAGTTGATGGCTGCACTGAAACGTGAGCTATTCTTTTCAAATTTATTCAATTCAATGCATCGTCTTCAAATTCAATTCCTTTGGAAATCATTCATTTAATTTCGAGTTATAGCATATTACCAGCAAATTAAACACGTGTTTCGAATTCTCCCCACCTTCGTTCTCATTTACAATTCATGGGGAGTGGAAAAATCCTAACATTTCCTTTCTTGCTGTTTTTTACCACTAATTAACATTTTTAGCAAAAAAATTTTCAACACAATTGAAAAGAGCCTAGACCATTAAGTTACTGCTTTGGGTGCAATTAGTTTTTAAATAAAACAAATAGCTTCAAATACTAATTATTAATGTCCAAAATGTCGGAAATATGAGTCTTTACTCAAGTATCTGCATTTGATCTCTGGTAGTCGTTGGACAGTCCGTAAATTTAGACCATTTGCTCCATGGAGCAATAGCCACAACCTATTTGGCTAATCTTTACGAAGGCGATACAAATAGGTCATAAAGTACAAAAGTTGACATTCTTTTGGAAATTTAGCGATTTCCGTTTAATGTTAGATTTTTGGAGACCATAACAACACCGAGAGCAAGTATCTTTAAAGCGGCAATTAAATTGGATTTCGTAATGGTCACTTTGACTGCCAAGAAAAAAATTCGATGGTCATCGCATTCAATTAGAGTGTGTAAGCTAGTTGAAATTAATTTGATGATTACAGTCCAAAGAACTCACCTCATAATGATATTTTCCAAATCAATAGTATTTTTACCATTTCTTCATTAATGCCACTATTGTTGAGGAAATAGAAACCTAACAATAATTGAGTTTTCAGCATTGGCATAAGCATAACAACGGATAACTTTCACGTTACAAAAACGGTTTAAACTCAATCTATGTTCCTACTAATTTTTAACCAATTATTTGTGACCTCTGAGTTTATTCCATTTTTCGAAAGCCAATAAAATGCAATTGCTGGAAAATGATATATAAAAACATGTGAAATTCATAACCACACTCAGGAGAAAATGATTGCCGTCGTATTAGTTTTTGTTCATTTGTTAATAACCATCTCCTTGGGAATAAGGGATGCAACTCTACCTGAAAGTACATGTTCGAGAATCATCTCAACACCAAATAAAGAAACTGAGCCTTTGATTATTTTAGCAGGAATGGGGGGGGTATGCTTTGACTTGTTTAAACGCGCTCTTACATTTTCAGCAAACAACCGTCTTTATTAATAATCAACTCTGGCGCTTACAAATAAATGATGATACTTGCAGCATATCCCCTGAACAGAGCTGGACACCCTGTCATGACAATTCAGGTAATGTTTTAGAGAGTTCCTCTAACATTTTCATATAGTATATCTTAATATTTCAATGAAAAATGCACCAAAAATGGACCGATTAGAAGCTAACGGAAAGAAGTTTGCATGCATTCTCAATTTTGTCCCGAAGTGTGATTTCAAATATTTGCCAGAATGTAAGATACGTAGAAAATTTGCGCGCTATAAAGAAGAGGTTAAACTGCATTGTTAATCAATTTTAGCCAATATCATATTAGAAGCATCGTTTCCATTCATTAGATTTGCGAAAGGAAGTAGTTCTGTTAGAATTAACTTCTCTATCAATGGTACGGATTACAATCGATATGTATGTTTAGCTTTACCTTGTTAAAATATCCAAATAATAAATTTGATTTTTTTTATTTGCTAGTAGACAAACTATATATTTGAGTAAATTGGTTTTTGTACAAATGAACAATAGAATATATTTACTCAATATATTATTACCAATTTAATTTTCCCTTATTTTATTTAAGATCTTCTTGGCCAAGGACGCTAGGCAGATTTGTTCATGGGTCGGAATTAGACTCATATCTAGTGATCCTGAAAATACTTGTGGTATGTCGAAGAGTATTACATTGATTGCGTAATTCAATTTAAGAAATGACGAAATTTTCTTGCAAAGGGAACTTTACGGTCAACACTGAACACAATACGTTGGATTACACGCACGAGTATCACCGAGTTAAAGAGGAATCCGTTACAAATTTCGTACTTCATGCAATTAATGCAAGTGTAGGCGTTACTGTCGATTGGACAAAAGAAGGTATATTTGTTTATCTTTCGTGCATAAATAACCTTTTCTAAGTTGTAATTACCAAAGAGAAATGCATTTCCTTTAGGCGTATCACCTGATGTAGTCGAATGCGAAAGTTAGTTTCATTCTGCTAATTTAAAACCGTTTTCACTAAAAGACTATAAATTATTGACCATTTTGTTTGCGGATAGAATATGGCTCTCAAGTTACCACAACACGTACGTTATGTAAACTGATTTATACTAGTTCAAATATAAAACGTTCTCCAATTGGTGATATTCTTTTCGTAATTTGCGTAATTTTTTAATATCATACATTTAGCAATTTTTTTATCCTCTTAAGAAATCTTTGTAATATTAACAGTTATAGAGCGAAGTTGGTGATATTGTTCTTCTCTAAATACCAATTGAAGAACACCTAGCTTAAAACAGTTAAAGAAAGTTTGTTGAAATGCATTAATACGCCCTATTCGGAGTCAAAAATATTGCTAACGAAAGCAACATCTCATTATAAATGAATGAATGATAAAAAGCACCTGATGACTTCGATGTAGATCTAACGACAACAAGCGGTAGTGAGTGCATTTGAATTTATTTTATTTACGTATCTCCGCCCATTAACTTCTGAGCAATTCTCAAAGCTTTCTATTGCAAGGTTATGAACCGACCTCCCTGTGTGATTCTAACGCACTTGTTACTTAACTTTGAAATGTCACATAAAGAAACTTAAATTAACTTCTTGCTAAAGGAAATGTGATTTGAATTAATTCAATGGCTTTCGCTTGTTTTCTCCTTGCTTGGTATTTGGTTGCTCTACAGCTTTAAAATGCGCCGCATTTATTTCTAACAAGGAAAATGTAATTTACCTCTCATGTCTCTAATTGAAATCGATTAGCAACCTTTTATCTTTGCTAAATAGGTTGCATCGTTGGATCAGTGTTTTCAGGTGAAGTTTACCCCTTAAAAGTCATTTAAAATTATAATTGTCCTATTTCAATCAACCATTAGAGCTTGACGTTTGTTTTGTTCAGTTATCGCCGGAATTATTCAATGGAGTTTTGAATGAACTTGACTATTCAAAAAAATGAACCGTCCAAATCTATTCAATTCTATTAATCTCTTAAAACAGATCATATACTACTTAATAATTATTCAATATTGAGTTCAAAAACCAATACTTAAGCAAATTTAAATCGGAACTCATTCTTTCAATTCTTAAATTGTAAATTTTTTCATTGTCGGACATTATTTTCCCGTAACTCTTTTAATTTTCACATGCCACGTTATTTGAACGAATTTTGACTCTACATTTAATTCCACTCTATTGAAAAGTTCCAAAATAAACTGCTCCAATTTCATACTTTAATTCATTTAAGATCATTAGGATAGTACTTGTAAATTAAATTATTGATAAAACGTGCTTTTTGCTGTCTACACCGTTGCGAATGTGTAATGGCATGGAAATAATTTACATGAGAAATGGAAAGTTGAGCGAAATTATGGGAAACATCCCACGTCATATTCATTTGCCATCCTTATCCCACCCATCATTGGTAATAAATTCAAGTTCTCAAAAAATAAATTAATCAAAGTTGAAGTATCGTGGCAGAAACAAAGTTATTTCAATCATTTTATTGAAACACGTGTTAAGGTGGTGTGAAAAGTTAATTGTCTGTCAAATGCCTATAATATCAGTTTGTCTGCCTCCACTCACTCCCGCAAAAATGACATCTTAAAATTGCGCAAATGAAACAAGAATTTCTCTAAAACTATACAATCAAAACGCAATTGAAAGTAACTGCATGCTTAAGTGAAACTTTGTTTGCCTATATGCATTTTGTACCAAACTCCCACTGAGTAAACCCAAAATGGCGATTAAAGACTTTATAAGAGGACACAATATTCCTATTAGTCTTTGGTCATTAAATCTGAGAGCTTTTCTAAGGCCATCAATTAAAGCTGAATTGGGTTTATGCCTTTTTCTACACCTCAAAAAAATGTTCGTTTATAGAGTTGTTCAACGACTCGCAATAGTTGCTTTATTTTGAATGCACTCCTTTTTGTATGTGAACGGGGAATTTTAGCTAACTTTATTTACATATACAATGGTATACAGTCTTATAATCTCTACGCCATTCGTCTGGTTAAATACTCTTGCTCTTCGTAGTTGAAACTATTCTCAAGAATGGTAATAAAAATCAAAAAGACGTATTCAAAGATATGAGAATGTTAGCATTTCGTACCACTTTTTTATTCTGTTTGAAAAATTTGTTGTTTGGAATCATAGAAAGAGCACAGAAAAGAGATTCCATTTCCTATTTCGTAGAGGCTAAGAGCTTGATTACCGAATGGCACAGCTAAGATAGACAATCATTACTACTGAGATGTGAAGTAGTAGGAGGTACGTTTACAAATCGGAAATCGACACTGAACATGCACTGTTTTTATTTCTTCACTATGAAGCTGCAAATTCAATTCAATGAAGTGTTTAGAAAATGTGGTAGGAATGAAGTATATAAGGAAATCAAGAATAGAAACATATTTCTAATTGAGTTATAGTGCTCATTTACTACTCTTACTTTCATCCCTCTTGCACAGTGGAAACGAAATATCACTGAAAATACTATGTTTGACAAATTCTGGGAAAAGGTTATGCTTAATAAAGAGATTCCACTTCAGTGGGAAGTGTGGGTGAAAGCCATAATTGATAGCCGAATGATGATGGACAATAATAATTTCGTCAGTTGAAATTCATTTGACGAGTGATTTATAAATATCAAGTGGTTCGTTCAGAGGCGCTAAATGGAATTCAATCAAAGAAGCTGAAACGATCTCTTCTCAACATTTTCTGCACTTCCTTTAACTTGTGGGAAAACATATTTATGGAAAAATTGAAAATTTCAAAAGCTACTTCTTAAGAACCCCACTCTTAACGATATGGTTTCGCTCATTTAAAAACAACTTACTATCCTATTGAGTAAATAACTAACAATAGTTCTAACCATGAGTTGAAAAATCATTAAAACTAGATAGAAAAAAATTTTATTCACTTGTAAGTAGTGTAAATTAATTTTTGCGATTGTTTAAAAATTTTTATCTCGTAAATGTATTAGCAACAAAATGTCTCATTTAAATTGGATTATGGTTCATAGTGGAGGCAAACTTGATAATTTTGCACCCCTGACTTGATTTATTTTTTTGCCAAATCTGATTTCTGATGTCACTTTGGAGGAGAACCGATATTTGCACTTTAGTTCCTTATTATCATATTTATTTTCTAACAGGCTATATATACTTGCATAAACCGAATTTCCTTCAGAATAGTAAAAAGGCTACATGTAGAGAATAGTGCTAAGTTAGTAAAGCCTGACTGACTCAGTAATCTGTGTGGCAGAATTTCCTACATCTAGCTAGACTCCCAGAACTAGCTAAGCTACGGCTCAGCTATAGAGGAAACAGACGTATATAGCACTGAACACATTTATTCAGTAAGTATAATGTGGGCAAAGTGTACTCACAGGGAGCTTAGTCATAATCAGCAGGGCGGACTAGGTTAAACGAAAGGGGCTTCTGATTGGCCACTGGTTGTATGGTCGCTGCACACAGAGTTGTACGGCCGCTCCTCTCGATCCTGGCGTGCATGCATGCGATGATGTGTCCCACACGATTTCCTAAAAAATGGTTTTTTAATAAGTTGCTTCAGAGGAATTCTTATTTCAGATTCTTCATGTTAAAATGTCATTTTTTGTGGGAGTGTGTGCATTAATTGGTGGGGTATGAACAGAATTTGTTGACAATTGTTTCAAGAAAATTATTCAATATGTCTTTTAACTTAAAGATGCTTTAGTCTTGAATTATTCAATTAAAAAACTTAAATGAAGAATAATTTCTGATTTGAACTCTTTGATGTTATTATTTAACTACGGATAAAATGAATATGTAATTATTAATGACCTGTTCTAATAGATAGTAATAATGAATGGAATAGATTTCGGCTTCAGACTGAAAAGTGAATTCTCACAATGATAAGGTTCAAGTTATTCCTTAATAATAATAGTACATGTACATCCCAAAGTAAAAAACTCAATTGCAAACCACAGTTCTATTGACGCAACTTAATTTGCAGTGGTAACTGAAAATCGGAATATTCTTAACCGAATTGCTTCAGATATTACTATAGAATAGAATCACGAAAAGGACTTTTTAAACGATGATCAGTCAGTTAAAAAGTGAAAGTTATTTCGATGTTGTGGGGTATCTAAAAAGAAGAAAATGAGTTTAATTAAAGTACATTTCCCTTTGTAGGGAACCCAGGATTTTGCGTCGCGTGTGATATCATAATTAATTGTCACATGTGCTATATTCACAATCCAAAATCTATTTGCACATTCTTCTGATAATCAGCTTTGGGTCTACGCTAGAAAAATTCTCGAAAGCGCAATAGATAAGATAAATTCAAATTGACTCACTCTAATTTGTTGCTGTTGTCTTGCAACTGTTAATACTTGTATATAATATTTTTTTCTGCCTTTTATAAATCCAGTTACAACACCAAATTGTGGGGATCAATTTCATCATCTGTGAATTATAATAGTTCGTGTTAAAAATTTACTTAAGAATTTGAAATAAAGAGCAAGTGAAATGTTTGTGAATCTTTTGGAAAATATTCGGGTAAGAATGTAGTATGCCGTTTATCCAAAACCGGGGCTGATCGTAAAACGCCTATTTGGTAGAATATTGACCACTTCGTTTTTGGCCAGACTTACATTTGGCAAACACAATGATAATTTTTTTTATTGCAATAACTACGCAACACTTCAATGTTTATTTTATAATAAGAAAACGTTCTATATAACTTACCTTTGGCAAACATTTAACACTACAATTCCATAAAAAATTGAAACTCATCAGTTAATTTTTTTAATCCTTTCTGAGCAGCCAATATTTGGTTTTACCTGTGATGTTATATCAAAATTATATTGCAATTCTAATTACAATATTTACGCAAATATGTCTGCGTCATAGGCAGTAAATCAATGATCCATGGAAATAAGTTCCATAAAGAAAGGTCTGGATTTGGATAATAAAGGAAAAAATAAAATGGCACATATTATAGATATTTAAGTATTCTGATTCTCTGACATATTTCACTTTGCGTATTCTAAACACAATGCTAAAAGTGGTGTTTTCAAATTTGAATGGTGACTTATATTTGAAGTGCAGCCTGCATCAAACTATATTTTCTATGAATGTCTGACGCAGTCATTTACGAAACGGTCAGAATTCATTTTGTGGAGCAAACTTGATTTTTCAATTTCAAACACATTAGATAGCATTGTTGTCTGGATTTTGAAAATGGTAAGCAGAATTTGCGTCAACTTCAAACCATACTTGTTATTAAATGTCATTTATTTTCAATTTAATCAACAATATTTCACATCACTGAAAAAATTCGAAGCTTAAAAGTTAAAGCTTTAGGTGCATCTAAGAACTAATTGAAACAAGTTACCTCGAATACGTATCACTAATATCAAAACTTGTGGGAAAAAAATTAATTGAGAGTCAAGAATGCACTCTTCATCTCTGATAAGCGTTTGCATATTCTGTCACTCTCGGCCATTCACATTAATCAGTTAATCTACACGAAAGCGATAGGATTAGGCCTTGATGATTTATTGACCATCGTTTAAACCTGAGAGAGAAGAAGAACGCTGAGTACAAGCCATTATAAAGCTGCGATTCGACTTGGTTTATTTAATTCTAGTTGTGTCTGTTATCGATCCACTAACTTATGTATTTATTCAGCTGATATTTAAAATAAATTAAGTGAATACGTCGGTTTATTAATGAACTAAGGACTGACAGAAAAAATATTTAATGGTCATTGCAGAAAGTCAGTGAATATGAACACATATGTCAATTAATACTTATATAGTAGTGATGGTTGGACGTACTGGCCTCAACGTGACATTTTCTTTATTAATAATATTTAATATTGCCTCATCAGTTGCCAATTATTTGTGGTAAAATAACCAAGAATCGAATTTATGGCATTAACGTTATCAAAAAACGATTAGCCTAAGCGTTATAAAGAAGGCTAAAACAGTTATATTTATTGCCATGGTTACGTTGCAAAAAATTGGTGAAAGGTAGGCATATCTTATTTGCTAGCACCATAAGATTTAACCGTGGAAAATAGAATTATAAATTCACGCGAAAGGCCTTACCATGCTCAATAGAAAATGATTGAAACGTTATTGATTTTTGTTTCTCTGTTAGTAAGCGCTCCCTTGGGAAAAGAGAGCATAACTTTGCCCAAAAGTACGTGTTCTAGGATTGTCACAACAAAAAAATGAGAAAATGGAGCCTTTTATTATTTCGATAAGTCAAATGGCGGTATGTGTTCGTTTGGTTAAACAAGCTCTCTGTTGTTACTTATTCAGACACTTTTCGGCGTTGTGAACGAGAAAACCCTTTACATTGACATAATAAATGACACTTGCAATATTTCTACTGGACGGAGATGGGGGCCCTACCAAAATAATTCAGGTAATTTATTTCTATTGACATTTTGGTTACTTCATTTTACATTATTTTAT
>UZAE01012826.1:0-13189 GCA_900617975.1 Rodentolepis nana | reverse complement strand
AAAATCTTCACTTTGAACTATTTGAAGATCCAATTCTCTACCAGGTTTTCTGCAAAAGGTATTAAAGACGCTACATCCCTTAGACATCGTCTCATTTTTGTATTGGAAATATGGTTTTGCGCAAAACTGCATTTCATGCCAATTTTCACGATACTAGTGCATCTTTGATCTGGCGCAGTTCGTGAAAATCAAAAACCAAAATTATCCCAATTTCATCGCATTTTCTCATGGGATATCAAACAACTTGTAAAGGAGAATGAATCAAAGTGGGATGAGAGTATAGTCATGAGAAGAAATATTCTTGGTTCAGCTGACTGAGCTTGTGACGTTGCACAGCATTAACCAATGCACAAGTTCTCTTGGCCACATTCCAACTTCATGATTCGTCTACTGGTTTGGGACAAATGCAAGTGCACTGTGTTCAATGTTTGTATGACGGTAGTTGCATTTGCAATGATTGGTTTATTGACAGTTTCATTCAAAGAAAATAATAATATTCATCAGCTTAAAGTCTTAGCAGTGAATAGGCAGGTTGCAGAAGGTCTTAACATTCAGTCAACAAATCATAGCAGTGCACCCATATTTTTTGCATAATTGCTGCCTCCTTTGAATATCAGTTGAATTCCAGACCCGGTCAACGTGAACTTTACGATCGTAGTTGTCATAACTTTACTTTAATCTAAACACGATTGTAACACTGCATGAATGGTTAAGAATAAAACTTAACACAGCAAACACAATTGAATAAATCGTAAATTCACATCCGGCCATTCGAATCCTGGGACATCAGAAAACGTTACGATGCAGGAAATCTTTCGATTTCGGTTTCTGACTATCTTCTTACTTAAAAATCTCCAGCGTTTAAATTAATAATTAATTAATCAAAGTGTTGATATAATTTTTACACTTCAAGGACTCTCAGCATTTTATTTTGCAGTAATCTTAACAGGGATACTAGGTAATATTTGCAGTTTGTTTAGTCTTTTAAATTTAGGTTTGCTACAAAGATGGCAACTCCTTACGTTAGATGCGCAAACATCGTCCCAATATTCTTATGATTTATCAACTGGGTATGAATACGTAGTTTTCAACATCTCACATTTGCCATGGGCGAACAGAATGCGTATTAGAAAGAACAATATGTTTGTTCTTAAATTACAAGGCGATCAATGTGTTTACCCGTGGTTATTTATTTTCGTTAATGTTTTGCGTGGTAAATTGAATTCTTCGTACTGAAAATAATTATAAATTGTCAAATAACTACAAGTCAACGTTGAAAGTTACTAAATTCCTACTTCATTTTGACCAAAATCTGCTTCCAGGGAAATACTTCTGCCATTCTTAGTTCTTATATAAGTTTCCAAATTTTTAGAGAAGAAAGAATGGATATAATTAGCAATGATAATGTAATTTGCCTAGTTAATATTATTTTTCTGGCTCTTAGTGGTGTTCAGAGCTTAACGAATATGCCATTAAAAAGGAGCATTTATTCATCTTATCAATCAATCAATTAATCTATCGAAATTCTTTTTGACGACGTGTTTCATCTCAAAATGGCTGAATTCTCCGAGAACTTAAGCTTTGTGTGAGATGTTCATACGATCGAAGTTGGGTCTATTCAGGGGTGGATTATAGACAGCGAGCATTTTAAAGTGGATTGATCTTTCCAAGCATTTAGTTTGATTATTTGGCATATATCCTGCACTGAGCCAATACTCAATTATTTCACAATGTGGTGTTTGGACTTCTTTTACTCCAGTCAATATATCGATTACTACTTGCCAGTCTTAAGGTAGGATATATAAGGTGTAACCTTGGAATTGGAAGTATTTGAGTTTTTCCTCCATAAGGTTGGCTTCCATGATTGCGCATTTGGCTATATCATAGGTATGTAGGATTTTGTGAATTTGGATCTCTCTGTCCTGTGCCCTCCGTTCAGAATTTCACTGAATGATCTGTAGAATTTGTGATTCGCAATGACAAGGAAGATTTCTCCTATTGTGATTTCGTTTCAGGCTGGTCACAATAGTTTGAAGTCAACTGTCGTATGAGAATACGTAAAAGTAAATATATAAAAAATCCCGTGAGGCAGCAACGCAGGGAAGTAACTCGACACAAAGGATAGCTTGTGGATAAGTTTTTAATGGAATAAATAAGCAGAATAAAATGCCTTAAGAGGGAAAAACAATTTCGGATCTTGTTGCTGAGAAGTAGATGATTCTGAAGTTTAGAAATGAGAGCAGAAAGCTAGCTCAATAGTAGAGAAGAATAAGCATCAATGGTTCGAAAGAGCTGTTATGGCAGAGTAAATGCTTAAGAATGAGAGAGGACGGGGAGAGATTAATAGAGATTCAGTTTAGGGTTTGAGGTAGGTTGAAAGTTTGCTAGAATCGAGAGCACAACTGGGTTGGGTTTTAGACTGCAGTAAAAGCTCACCCGAGTTACTGGGCCTATCATGTAAGCAGCTAATGGAGTGTTTCTACAGTAATTCACTACTTGGTACATTTGGGTTGACTTTTATCTACTTCTGTTTTATTCGAAAGGAAATTTATAAAATATTCTCCAGATTTAATAAGATTAACTTGGCTAAATATAACGATCTTAAAGTATTAATCTAACTTCTAAATTTTTAATCATTCTATACTTTTGTTGAAGATATTGCAGTTCAAAGAGATTTGAAATAAGTGATTTTTTCTTTGGGGTTTACGGAGCACCAAACTGTTCGCCTTCCAAAAAGAATCCACACATAGATGGCATTTAATTCAGATTAAATTTTCATTCCATATCAATCTTTTTTAAACGTCAAATAGAAAAATTTGTATTATTCATGAAACTATTCATATTTTCAGTTGTTGGGTTAATATTTTTTTCGTTTTCACAAATTCATTCGTCATTAGTGATATCCACCTATAAAGGCATGCGACATCATCAACAGTGATATTCAGGTCCTTTTATGGATAACAATGAGTAAATACTCTTAGTTCAAGCCATCTTTCGCCAAGTTTATTAGAAAGAACTGAAAAATATTTGAAAGTCAAGATAAATATATTTTAAAATTCTCCAGATATTTTGATCTTTTAGACGATGTCTTTGTTCTCTGATCTGAAACAATTATAGCACATATTAATTTGGTATCAGTTAACCCAGACAATAACAGTACTAACCTTTGAATCCAAAATGATACTGAATGTCAAATTTAAGCCCCACCGAAATTAACCCGTGTAGAGCAGGCGTGGTGGTTGCTGTAGGAAAAAACTTTTAGTCAGAAAATCTTCAAGAGATGTAAATAAACAAGAAACAGAGATTGGTGAAATTAAGGAAGACAAAACAACACCACACAATGTACTTACTGAACCATTCGGCCCTCACGAACTTAAAGTGCAAAGTGTCCCCTGGTGAAGACTGTATCCATCTGAAATATCTAATTTGAATGGGACCAAAAGTCAAGTAAAACATGTTGACTCCATTCAACACAATGTGGGAGACCAGTCTCGTACATACCCAATTGACAGTTGCCAAATCTAAAATAGAGCAAAGACCCTAGCAACTTTGACAATAATAGGCCTATCAACCCCACAAGCATGTTGGCTAGACTTGTGGAACAAAATTGTCAGCACGATGATTGTGATAGTTGTTGATCCCAAGTACATGGCAAAATGACCCGCTTAGAACAAATCCGAATGCATCCGTACCTGTGGTATGCATGATATAGCAAAATATGACGGCCTAATGCAACTGAATTGGTGTGTTACAGCAGCCTAGAGGGAAATTAACGTGTCTCTGGAATTTCTATTTTTATATTGAACAAAGTGCACTTTTGCGCAATGTGTGAACTGATATGTCGATCAAGTATTTCAACACACATTAACTCACACTATGCTTACAAGATGAGCCTGTAACCATGTCAATTTTTGAAGGTTAATTTAGCCGAGAAGGGAAAGAGAAATGAATTCACCCTTGTATATTAAACAGGCTTGTAGATTTCGAAATAATCAAAATATTTCATTCATGTATTTTATATTAAACAGATTACAAATATGCCAATTTTTAGACAAATGATAAAGAAATAGAGTTTTAATGAAAGTGATTTCCAATTATTAAAGCCATCATGACGAGCACTCCCGAAATAGAGGCCGAAGTAGATGAAGATGTTGTTGTCTCAACTGCAGTATAGGGCTTTTCATCTACACCTTCCTTTGGCCTATATTTGAACAGAGTTCAAGTAAATACAGACTCTTTTTTGTAGGCTAATGGTGGAAGACGTCACTCACCCTGCATCGTACAAACAGAGCATTGCCAATTTTTCGTTGGGCTTCGACTGATCAGGTGCATCTGAGCAGGTTTTCTTTGCACATCCTACTTTCTTCGCAGCTCCCCAAATCATCTAATACGAATAATATTTTTCATCATTTCATTCAGCATATAAAACTACCTGTTTGTAATGTTTGCATTCTTTTACCTGTTTGCATTGATTTGTTCCGTAATCATAGTTGTCTTTTTCGCCTTTCCACTTTGTCATTAAATTTGCAAACGTTGATATTTCTTCAACTACTTCAAAATTTACATGCTTTCCATTGGCAGCTGTCTCATCCAATTTGCATTCCGTGATCAATGCTTCCGCGTCTGTCTCGTAAGCTTGGTGATAACTCTGCAATAAAATTAACAGTAGCAGTGCAAGTTCAATATAAATCTCAATTGCCAGTTTGATGCACTTGAAGTTACCATTTGCGACATATCTTATGCTGGTGGCTCTACGTTAGAGCGAGTCGCATTGTGTTCATTTTCGATCGTTGTCCGGTCGGTTGGACTCACTGGTTCCGAGCAAGCCCATGCTATTAATGTAGCAATTACTAATGCGCGTATCATTTCCTTGATCTAATAAAGAGAAAATTTTGAATCTGTGCATGGTGCATAATCGAAATTCATTATTCACTAACAGATTGAACATACCGAGATAGAAGTGAAGCAAGTTTTTAATGTCAAATTTGATAGCGTTTGTAAAATTTTGAGAATTTAAATACATTTCGTTAGCCAATCATGGTAATTGTATTGTTTCAAATAAGTGCCAACCTCCCACTAATTGAATGCCCATGGTGTGATAAGGACTCCAATTTCACCAATTGTGAGTCAAAGAATGATTTGAAAACTTCAGGCATACCTCTGTTGCATGACCTCTTGACGAATACTCTCAATGCGGTGATTGCATATGATAGATATTCAAAACGTTGTCCCGTAATCTCACTTCAATAATTCATTGCTCAACCAGTGGAACAAGCCACCGACTCACAGTCTAAAGTAGTTACCAATTAGGACCATTACAATTCTTCATCTCGAGAAAGATTAATAATTTCATGAGAACGAATTGTGAAGTGCGCAAATTATTAAAAACAATAAAATGTTAACTTTTCAAATTTCGATTTCATGAAAACAAAACAAAGACGTTGACTCAGTTTTCCCCTTCTCAAAATCTCCTCTAGCGAATTGATGGTGTCATATTTTTTCTAGTGACATTCCAGAAATCATTATTTTTATTTGAATTTATCAGAATTCATTTCTCATTAATTGGGCTCCCATTAATAACCGTCTATATTTGCATAACGGATTTTACATTTGCAGTTAGTAAAATTGGAAAATAAAAGGATTCATGACATTGTAAATCCATTACGACTATCATAGCCTTATAATTTTGACGATTCGAATTCAGTTTCAAAGCATTCTGATTAACTGTAACTTAAAAGCGCACGATTTTCCTTCAGTTGTATAGCTTCAAAAGTTTAATCTGATGCTAATAATTCGATTCGACTTATGAAGTTGAATTGACAATGAAATCAGCTTGCAATGTTTTGATAGCGAGTAGGAGCCTTTTCAATTGAAATTTTATCAGAGAATGGCAGAACGTTATTGCCAAATTAGCACCTCTCCCAATAATATCAACTCTTGTACCTCATTCATCTCCAAATATTTTAACGTAAATATTTCAATTTCCTCAACTTTGCTTGCAAAATGTTAGGCAAAATCAATCAGCACACTGCCACCATGAATGCAAATTGTCGTCAACCAGTGAACTATTTTTAGTCTACCCAATCCCGGAATACTTGTATGTAAGTTCAATGTACTTGAAGTAAAGCGTGGGTATAATTCTCAACTGTGAATGCATATGAAATTCTCTTTCACGTTGATGGTATATTTTTAGCATGACGCTACCACGAATCATTTTCCAACAAACCACAAATGGTCTCAATACTTTCAATAACTACAATGTCATCATATGCAATAGCCATTTTGAGCTAAATTAATAGGGGAAATATCATTCGTGTTGATTTAAATCGAATATTTCAAAACAGGGAAGGTATTGAGGAAAAAGATGCTGTCTTGCCTTTACTTTCACAATGACCAACACTTTAAACACCTTAACTAGTTGGCATTCGAGGTTTACAGTCTTGAAAAAAAACAAATCGTAAACATTGATATTATTACTGAAAATCATAAATGTGTGGTCAACATGTGTGGTCATTGTTTTCCTACTCTAATTTGATGGATGAAACTTGCACATTTTTATTTCCTCATTAAGTAAAGATCGAAAATATCGAAACATATGCAGAGAATGTAGTGGTTTCATTCAAACGCGACCTTAGGTATTGAACATTTCTTGACGCCAACCGATCCCTGTTTGACAGTGTGACATTTTATCTTAAGCTATTATGCGTTCTGTAAAACCGTTAAAAGAGGCTCAATAATACGAGGCCTTTTCTATCTACCTACTAAACCAAAACTTGTGTTACAATAATAAGATTTCGTGATCCATATGAACGGATATATTTCATGCGTCCAATTAGCATGCAGTTCATTTAAACATTAACCTGTAATGACAGTTATAGTGTTTCAAACGAAAAATGTCCCAGTTGATAGTTCAGTTCATTATCATTTCGAAAAGAACATTTTTGTCCCCATTGAGTAGATCATCCTGGACCTATTCAATCTGCTTGCACCAGTTAAGAAACAGTCATTAAAATTACTCTGCATTAGTGTAAAATTCCTCCACATTGGTCTCAATTAAATGGAAGAAAAATTGATATTTGAAACTTTGAAGACGTGAACTTACTCTGAGGAGGAACCTCTTTCACCTCTGTGGATCATTAAGTTTGATTTCAACATTTCGTTCTCACCTTTACCTACATTCAAGTGCAATAAGAAATGCAGAATTACCACCTTTAATTAATACCAAAAATTAATAACATTTGATTCATCACAATTTTCATTGCAATGTCAGAATTTTACGCTTAATTTGTATTTAATTAGCAAGTATGCGTGCTAGACTTAATTCTACGCGGTTTATCATTGAGAATGTATACTCATGCCTCGAAAGGTCGGTTAACCGGCAGTTGACTTCAAACTACCATGATTCCACTCCATGTCATATTCGACCACTTTCTCAACGCTAACCCTTCGCTTTTCTCTACCTTTGTGTCTGTCTCTTTCACTCCTCTGCTCCTCTTCTCGAGATGTTGCGACTTAGACTTTCCTCCCCTCTGTGTAGCCCGAAGTTAGTTAAAGCTCCAATTATAATTATCATAAAGTGTACATTTTATTACAAATATTCAACGAATACAATAAAAATATGTTCTAATTGTATGCACGTAAAAATAGTATGAAATGGTAAACTATCCTTGTAGAATCTATTTTATAATTATAATTTAAAAATACGGTTTTGCAATTAACATTTTAAAAATACGATTTTGACTAATATAATATGAGTTTTGACATTTTAAATGACATAAACCAACCAATGTTAATCCATAAGTTATATCACTCTTCGAGAGAATGCTTCTACTTTATTATCTATTTGAGTTATCGCCACGGAATGTTTGTTTTTTCATGAAGAGCTACATTTCTGGCTCTCCAATGTTTCCAATTAATGGGTTGAGCAACTCCTAACTGATAACTCAAACGAGCTACTCTTTCACATTGCATGCATATTAGTAGCATGAAGCTGCCACGAAACGATTTCCAACAAACCGTATATGGTCTCCATACTTCCAATAATTTAAACGCCATCATATGCAATAGCAATTTTGAGCAAATTAAAATGGAAAATGTCTTTCGTGCTAATTTAAATAAAAAATTTCTAAAAGAAGAATATGCCTTTGGTCTCTTATGACCAACACTTTGAACACTTTAACTAGTGTGCACACGAGGTCTATAGCCTTGAAAGAAACTAATCGTAAGCATTGATACTATTACTGAATGGCGTAAATGTGGGATTGAAATATGCGGATATTGTTTTAACCTCTAATTTGATGGAATAATCATGCACTTTTTTATTTCTTCATTAAGTTAAGATCAAAAATATCGAGCTAAATGTAGAGAATGTAGTGGTTACCTTCAAACATGACCTTAGGAACTGAAAATTATTCGGTCCAATTTTTTTGAAAAATCGACAAGATTATGATTAATAATACAAGGCCTTTCCATCTACCTACTAAACCAAAATTTTTGTTACAAAAATGAGAGTTCGACATCCGAATGAACGGGTGTATTTCAACTGTCCAATTGGAATGTATTTGATTTAAGCAATAACTTGTCATGATAACTATAGTGTTTCAGAAGGCGACCATTTTGGTTGATAGTCTAGCTCATTATCATTTCAAAAAGGAAGTTTTGTCTTTATTGAATCTGCTAGCACTAGTAAACAAACAGTCTCTAAAATTACTCTGCATTAGTGTGAAATTGGCCTAAATTAAATGGACGAAAATTAATATTTGAATTATTGAAGACGTGAAATTACTCATATGTGGAATCTTATTCACCACTGTGGACCGTTATGTTTGTTTTCAACATTTAGTTCGAACCTTTTCCTACTTCCAAGGGCAATTAAATATGCAATTTAACCAAATTGTAAAAATACAGCATAATAATTACATTTGCTACAACACAAGATTCGTTGCATTTGTCAAAATTGTCTTAATTATCATTGATACAGTAAAAGTCTATAAACTGGCTGTTGACTTCAAACTACCATGATTCGACTCCCTGTCATATTCAAACACTTCCACAACACCTGCACTCTTACATGGGTGATTTTCTTTTACATTTCCTTTCTCGAAATTTTTGTGACTCCGATGTTCCTCCCTTCTGTGGAGCCCGAAGTCAGCTAAAGGGCTATTGATAATTATCATAAAGTTTACCTTTTGATATAAATTTTTAACGAGTACAGTACGTGTAAAAATATTAGGAAATGGTAAACTATTCTTGTGGAACCTATTTTATGAGTTTAAGTAAACAGAATGCTTTTGCAATCAGTAATCCGAAAATGCAGTTTTAACTGATACGATTTTTCAGCTTCAAATAAAATTGAAAATGTTACATTTGAAATGACTTAAACCACCTACTATTAATCAAAAGTAATGTCACTCTTCTAGAGAAAGCTTCCACTTTATTATCCCGAATATCAAATGCGATGTAATACTTGTTTGTTCTTGAAGAGCTACGTTTCTAGCTCTCCACTGATTTCAATCATTAGGAGGTCATAATCACACAAAGATATATTCAACGAACTCATTTCCAGACTCCATGGCCTTACTGTGTACTGGTAACGGAAACAATCTCACTCATTCACAAAGTGTGATCATCGAAACCCACTTCATATAGCACCAGGCATCATCAATCTCCAATGATAACCCTCGGCCATTCGGCAGATGGTCACGCAGACAAAGTGCTGCACCAGTGGGGGTAGCAAGCACAAGTTGCTGGCTCGACACAGAACGGAAGCTTGGGCACTCTGTATAGGGCACAATGTTCATCAATAGCCGAAGGTCCCGCAAATTCGATGCCATTTCTACTTGAAATCAGTCTCTATCCTAATTAAATCTTGTTATCTGTTTAACCACATTGAGAATGAACTTGATTTGGTGGCGAACTATTAGATGAGTCCAATCAATTAGTTAGATGTTTAAAACACAACTGGGTATTTCCATTTGCTTTGCGAGCAATAGCAATAAGTATAAGCCAATTTAAGTGAGAAGCAAGATTTAGAATGCGGGTTTGTTGAAGAAGTTCAATTTATTCGCTCACTGCAGTCTGAACTACCGATTATTTCATTTCCTTCAAGTCCAATTTCCTTAAAGCCGCCCAACCAATTAAAATGTAACATAATACATTATTCCTATTTGACACTTTGGCGTTTAGTTGATTTAATTAGTTTATGCTATTGGGTATTCATTTAAAATGAACAGTTTAGAAATATTGACATAGTAACTATGAAGTAAATATTTAAAATGATTGCCAAACAATATTTAGTGAGGGGTGTGCGATAGACTTACCTCCACGTGGTGCACCCTGGGCAACGTATACTCATACGGCAAAAAAGTCTATAAATCGGCAGTTGACTTCGGACTTCAAACTACCATGACCCCATTGAATTTCATATTCGAATAATTCCACAGTATTCACCTCACCTTTTTTCTACCTTTGTGTCCGTCTGTCTCTTTTACTTCTGTGAATCATTATTCTTCCCCCTCTCGACTTTTTACCAGTTGGATGTTCCTCCTCCCCCCTCTGTGCAGCCCGAAGTCAACTATCATAATGCCTGCCATTTGAAATAAATAAATAAATAAATATTTAGTGTTTGAAGGATGATCAACAAAACACAGATGAAATAAGTAGCAAAATATCAATTTAACGAAAGGCATTTCACCACCTTCTTCATTTATCACTTCCCTCCTTCTTAAATATTTGATTTGAATTAGCATGAGTTAGATATGTAGCGGATTGCTACCTTAGTAAAGCCTGACCGACTCAGAAATCTCGATGACGGATTCTCCAACATCTAGCTAGACTCCCAGAACCAGCTAAGCCATAGCCCAGCTCTAGAGGAAACACACGTGTAGCACGGAGCACGTTTATTCAGGACGTATATTGCGGATAACGTGTACACGAACGGGGCTACTCATGATCAGGATGGGGGATTAGGTTAAACAGAGGTTAATGATTGGTCACTGTTTATACGGTCGCTGCACACAGAGTTGTACGGCCGCACCTCCTAATCCTGGCGAGCAGACATGCAGGCATACGATGACGCACACAGCGATTGCGTGTCCCACAGATATCTCAATTAATTTAGCCCAAAATTGTTATTCCATATAGTGACTTAGAAATTTTTGAGACAACTGAGACCATGTATGGTTTCTTGGAAATTGAATCGTGGTGGCATCGTGTCAAAAAATACCTTCGATGTGAAAGAGTAATTCGTTGGAATTCACATATGAGAAACGCCTAACCCTTAATTAAACTGCTTTGAACCTACGCAATTTTGTCAGTTATACGAGGGTGGGTGGTGATTGGTGAAGTTCTTGAAAGAGCAAATACCATCGTCAACTTCCAACTACCTGTCACATTTTAATCCTACATCAATACAACTGGAACTTTATTCGCTTTATTTACTTAAGTGAAATAAGTAGCAAATATTCAAGAGAGGTTGGTCAGTGTGCCCTGCAAATATTCATGTAAGATATCTTACATAAACCTTCATTTCGTTGAGTCACGAGACAGTTTCGTAAGGTCGATTCGGGTGAGCCTCGAATGAGTAGTGAATTTTTGAGCACATGATACACTTTATTAAAAAACGACTAGAAATGTAATGTACAGAAGGTGTAAAGTGACAAAATGTCTTTTAAAATTACTGACGCCGCTGCCACAACAACACAGTCTTTCAGACGGCCTAAAATATGGTGAAGGCCTACTCCTGACCAGAATCAGGTGCTTGATAATTTAAGTGAAAGATGATTCTGGAAACCACCATATTGAATTTTCTTACAAGAACGAATTCGGCATAGATGTCATCAACTTTGGTCAAATAATCCCTAACGAATGAACTCAAGCCTCAAAATTGTGAACGTTTGGACAGCATTTCTAAAGAAAACTCTTATTCAGAGCCAAACAGTGGTCAAGTTAGACATCGAATTCAAATTTTGGTCACCCTTCAAACAGGCATAGTTTCATTGTGGGGAGACATTTTGTCATATGAAGTCTTTCATTTATTTCTGAGCAGGTATTCAAGTGGTATTCTTCGTCGTACGCTGTCCAAGACTACGTTTCAATTATTACCCTTGAAAGCGCTATACAAATGTAGTATATTAAACTATCGAATGCAAAACGCGAACTTATAAATTACACTTTCTCAGATTACCTATAAACTGGAGTCAAAGTGAATAAATGATCCAATAATAGAAGTATTCCATTTTAAACATCATTAAACATTTTACAATTCCATTGCAAATAAATTGCCATAATTATTTGAAATGCTATTGAACAATTCGTTTCGTTAATACTGGCTAAATACCAAGAAATCTAATTCTTAAAGAAATGGATTTCAAATGCTTGCTATCGGGGATAACTAACTTATGTTAGTTCAGAGACAATTTGAATTACATCAATCACCACCCACCCTCGTATAACTGACAAAATTGCGTAGGTTCAAAGCAGTTTAATTAAGGGTTAGGCGTTTCTCATATGTGAATTCCAACGAATTACTCTTTCACATCGAAGGTATTTTTTGACACGATGCCACCACGATTCAATTTCCAAGAAACCATACATGGTCTCAGTTGTCTCAAAAATTTCTAAGTCACTATATGGAATAACAATTTTGGGCTAAATTAATTGAGATATCTGTGGGACACGCAATCGCTGTGTGCGTCATCGTATGCCTGCATGTCTGCTCGCCAGGATTAGGAGGTGCGGCCGTACAACTCTGTGTGCAGCGACCGTATAAACAGTGACCAATCATTAACCTCTGTTTAACCTAATCCCCCATCCTGATCATGAGTAGCCCCGTTCGTGTACACGTTATCCGCAATATACGTCCTGAATAAACGTGCTCCGTGCTACACGTGTGTTTCCTCTAGAGCTGGGCTATGGCTTAGCTGGTTCTGGGAGTCTAGCTAGATGTTGGAGAATCCGTCATCGAGATTTCTGAGTCGGTCAGGCTTTACTAAGGTAGCAATCCGCTACATATCTAACTCATGCTAATTCAAATCAAATATTTAAGAAGGAGGGAAGTGATAAATGAAGAAGGTGGTGAAATGCCTTTCGTTAAATTGATATTTTGCTACTTATTTCATCTGTGTTTTGTTGATCATCCTTCAAACACTAAATATTTATTTATTTATTTATTTCAAATGGCAGGCATTAT
>UZAE01012825.1:0-18103 GCA_900617975.1 Rodentolepis nana | reverse complement strand
AGTCAAATAGTGGAACACGTGAATGTGCAATAATTGAGCGCACTACAACCATACTATAGAAAGTATTTCGTCTACTCCATTTGGAGACTTAAATTAGTATTTAAAATCTTAAAAAAACGTTTTAAAGGTGAATTAAGCATATTTACATTATGAATTCAGCGGAGCAACACGCCCGTCGCAGCTTTTACCCCGAAACAATGAATTATATGCTTGAATGACTAAATTATTCCACTGTTGAATAATTAACCGAAAAATATCACGCTTTTTGCATTTTTCATTATACCATGAAATGAAAAGCAGACGAAAGTTGAATTCTTTAACAATTCTCAATGAAATTTTTTCGATAAGTTTGCACAAATTTACTGATAAATTGACTTGAAAAATAAGTAAGCTGACTTAAACTAAAATGAATTAATTTTCGCCTTGAATAACTCCCATTATTTTAACTTTGCGTAATTAATTTTTGCGAATTGTGCCCTTCCTTTCAGGATCCCTGTGAAATAGGTAAATTTCTATTCGCCTTATTTATTGTGCTCTAAAAGATCTTTGTTTATTCTCAAAAATATAGTCCAATTTTCATCTCCTATCTAAATTTGAAATTCATTGTACTAACACCTGAAGTGGGGACATTAATGAAATGGATTTAACATTAAGTACAAAGCTATGGCGTTGAATCCATCTTTAATCTAATTGATTAAAAACATTTCTGAATAAGCGAACATAGACACATAGCCTCCGAATAAATGATTTTGGCCCACTGAGTACCAATTTATTCTTACAAAGTGGAACAGCTTACAAGCAAAAGAGATTCACATATGGCTAATTGGATCTAATGGATTGCATGTAGATACTTAACTCATTAAAATCGCCATGCCATTACTGGTGAAAATGATCAATCATCAACAATGTAAGTAATTTAAATACTATCGCTGTTATGACACAGTAAACGCAAGTACTAAAATTAATCACAAGTAACTTATAGCTGTTATATTAGAAAAGTTAAAACTATCATAAAATTGAATTTTATGTGCAAGCATACTTAACGATCACTTAACAAGTTTCGAACGATTTGTATCGATATGTTGGCACTATTATTCACCAACCCAGAATATATATATATATATATAATTCATTTATGGACATCACATCATGGGTGGATTTAATAATAAAAATGTTCCAGGAAAAATCAGACTGCTATTTAATTTAAAAGGGATTTGAGTGTTGAAATGCTCAAATTTGACCATTATTCTTTTATTGAGTTGAGAGGGTTTTAGAATAACTTAGTACTCATAAACACAGGACTTATTTCTTAAGTTTTAATTCATGAGAGGAAAAGCAAAGTCTTTTTCTCAATAAAAAAAACAGATCATTGGTTAAGATAATTAAATGGGAAAACTTTTGCATTAAAGCAAATCTCTGAAATGATGGCATTAATATTCAAACATTTCTCTTCTAAATAAGTCGCTCTTCACGTTGAAGATATCTGAGCCTTTACTTATTTAGTTTGCAGTAATTACTGCTAAAGAATAGATTGAATAAAACGAACCGTGCACCTTTGTGATCTGTAAGGTATAAATTTAAGGAAGTATTTTTCGGCAAAGCGTCGATTTTGCTACTTTATAAGCTCACTTTTGAAGCATTGTTTAATAGCAAAAGGCTACTGCATAGTTGATGCACTTTAAACCGAATAAAAGAACACATCAATAATTTATCCAGGAGGTTTCATTACCGCACCCACAACGGAAATCCACCTCGTTGACAGTTGCAGCGTCCGGTCATACGCACTGTAACAGGTTTGCCCATTAACTCAATTGTAACTCACTTTATTTACGTAAAAATTTGAATTTATTTGCTAATGAGCAAATATAATATATATATTTTTCATTAGCCCTTTAGTTGACTTCGGGCTTCACACAGGGGAAGGAGAATCAAAGTGGAAAAAGTCGAAGGGTGGGAGGGGGGGGGGGAAGAGAAGGGTGTTTCAAAGTGTTTCATTAATATGAGCAAAATTCGACAGGGGAAAAGAAGAGCGATTCACAGATGTAAAGGAGACAGACAGACACAAAGTCAGAGAAAAGGTAAGATGTATACTGTGAAAGGGGTCGAATACGAGATACAGTGGGGTCATGGTAGTTTGAAGTCAGAAGCCAACTGCGAGTTAATAGACTTTTTGCCGTTTGAGTGTTAGTTGCCCAGGGTGCACTACGTGGAGGTAAGTCTATCGCACACCCCTCAAATATAATATAATATATGTATATATATATATATATATATATATATATATATATATATATATATATATATATATATAATTTTTTAAATTTACCAACCACCTTCTCTTTCGTTAACCATACTATTCTTATTTCACCGAATTGTACTCTTTATGATATATTTCGAGTTTAATTGACCCATCAATAAAATAATCAAGATGTTTCAATGGGTCCACTTATTCCCAAATCTCTCTCAGTTGATCCCCAGAAGGTTTTATTCCCAATAAAAATATCTTTGTAACCTATTCTGGCTACTTGGAGATCAGGGAATTTCTCTCTTAAATTTTATTAGAAATATTTTCGTATTGTATTGTAAACTGAAAAACAATATTGAGAAATCTAACTGGACGAAGTGCAGCCCCCTACATTTTGTTCCATCCACACGTGGAAATCTCTGTTTCATGTTATTGATTATTGATTTTCAATTCCATGTACCTCCATTCTTATTCCAAATCTCAACTTTCACTTGGCCATTTGTTTAATGTGTTTATTGATTCCTTGCTTTAAAGACCAAAATGTCAGTATGATCTTAATGAGTTAACATGATCCTAACTAACGCATGAATTTAAATGCATTTAACGAGATTTTGAAGTAAATAAATTTACTTCAATTTTTAAAAATGCAAAATATTTCAGCAAAAGCAGATGTAACTTCTGCATTTCGGCGTTTTTGTTTATACATGCTTTTGAACTTTAAAAATCTGCAGGATTTTTTTTTCAAAAATTCTATTGAAGTTTATAAAGGTATCGATAAATGTAATTTTCATAATAAAATTGCCTGATAATTATTGATTAATTTTATTATTCTGTGTCAGGCACCTGATATATGTTTATAAAAGTAGGTCCGAGGATAATTGACTAATTACTCAGTTTATTTTTTCATTATTCATTTGCTTTGAGTCGGCTAAGATTGGCAATGCATGTAGTCTCTTTCAAATCAAGATACTCGATATTGCCAAATCAATTAATTTCTACATATCATGCTCGAGAACACAAAATGCTCTTTTCTGAAATTCAATAGTAGAAGTCCTAGCATAGCGGAGGCGAGACAGTTAGAACTTACAAATTAGTCCTGCTCTGTAAGTTGAGTCCTCTTAAGTTGAGCAGTGGTAGTCCCACTTTATAAAATTTGGGAAAATTTTAAAGGAGAGTAGACTTTTCTGAAGTTAAAACATAAAGTATCAGCGGTGGTAAGATCTCAGTACAGCGATCATTTTAATGGCTTTTGCGCAGTTATCTTAAGCAGAGAAAGCCTCATCTCATAAAATTGAGGCGAATGAATCCTACCATCCCTATTCTCATAAAATCATCTGCCCATCTATAGACTATTCGAAGGACAAAAATGATCTAAATAAAGCCATTTGCAATTGGAAAATTATGTTCGCCATCTATTAGATGTAAAGATGCGTAGGGAACAATTATTTGCCAGCTTTCAGAGGACCTTAAAACTTATTTAAATACGCAAACGCAATGGGATAAGTGAATTTAGGATGAGATTACTAACAAAAATCAAGTCGTTGTGGGTATTTTGTGAAATTCTGGGAAAAAATTTTATTCCCTATATTGACAAGCTTTCTTTAAGACGCATTTTTACATTCCTTCCCAATTTATCTGATTACATACATTTTAATTGACCTTTGTTAAATATTAACATGAAATTATTACTTAAAACATAGGCAACAAGGTTGCTACCTGTAGCAAGCTAATAAGATGCTTCCATCCAATATACATGGACTTATAAATACGGACATTTTTTTCTTATGCTAGTCAGTGATAGTGAAGTCCAAAATCGGGTGAGTACAACTCCGAGTCTGCTTGGTTTTAAGCTGTGATCTCTAATTCCATCTTCACAATACTACCTATGAGAGATCTCGTTTAGTTATTTCCTTGAAAATCGATAGAAGCATGACTACCGCCAAATATCACATAGATATGGTAATGCTGGATTACTGTTTTCTAATGTCGTGTCGTGTTTTTTTCGATTTGTTGTCTATATTTCCTTGAGGATGGGGTGTGCGATAAACTTACCTCCACGTGGTGCACCCTGGGCAACGTATACTCATACGGCAAAAAAGTCTATTAACCGGCAATTGACTTCTGGCTTCTAACTACCACGACTCCCTCCCCTGGTTGTCATATTCGACACCTTCCACAGTATTCCCCTTACCTTTTTCTCTAGCTTTGTGTCCGTCTATCTCTTTTACAACTGTGAATCGCTCTTCTGTTCTCCCCCCTGTGAAGCCCGAAGCCAGCTAAATGGGTAATAATATCTTTCAAAACGCCTGCCATTTGAAATAAATAAATAAATTTCCTTGAGGATTTGGACAAGTTTTCATCCTTTTACTTTTTGTTTCCACTTTGAGCCCAACCGTCACCGGGGTCTCCATACCACTCATCAACTTCAATCTATCAACATAAACAGGAAAGCCCGAACAACCTCGACTGTGTCCACCGCAATAACTCTCCGTTGCACTCACGGCAATCCCCACGTAGCACTTACCCACCATTCCTGTTTTCTTAATTTATCGTTCAGTTATTGTCAACAAACCACTTGGGTAACAATCGACCCACTTCTTTTCCCCATTATTGTAGTGAAGATTGGTAGAAGATACGAAACACGCGTGATAAACCGTTGTACAGAATTACCAGATGCGTCTTTTGAATTACGATGGAATAAATGTAATAAGTAAATATTGTGGTGATTTTTTTGAGTGCTCGATGGTCATTGCTCAGCCAGAGTACTACCTAGGACTTTATTATTTATAAACGTGTAAGTTAGTATTTATTGCCTTGTGTGAGTGGCCTCATTAATATCTTTATGAAAAGGGGGGTAAAATCTCTGTTAGTTCAAGCATTAAGAAAAATGGAAATGTTTGTTTCATAAGGTCCAATAGTCGTGTTTTGAGCTTAATTAAATTTTGGTCAATTTTGCTTTCAAGGTTATTATTTAGTTTTTATAGCATGCCATTGGGGAAAAATTACAATTATGAAAGCGGGGAAATGAAATAGTAAAGCAGTGAATCGCTTAGAAGTACAAATAGTTTGAGCGTCAGTTAAGTCTTGCGCAATCTGTTTAGTTTAATTAATTAATTTGTAAACCTTTCAATTCCTCCATATTATATAGTGTGCAGGTTTAACTTCCCATACAAGCATTTTTCTTGAGTGAATTCATATTTGTGGCGTTTAGGGGATATTGACCGGTTGAATAACTTCGATCGTTTGTCGAACATTTCAATTATGAAATTACTGACATGATAATCAAAGCTGTGTAATTTTTTATTTCCATTATAATGGTGAAATGGAAAACAAAAATGCAGAATATATCGTGAATTACACATGTTAAAACGAAAATACCAGAAAGTTTAGTTGAACGGGTTAAAATTACTTAGTGTCATGCGTCGTTGTTATGCTTTGAATTAAAGAAACAGTCATTCATTCATCATTTTAACGAGACATTTTCGGTTTGAAGTAAGTGACAAATAAACTTTTTAAAAATATACAATCACTGCCAATCTTAAAATTAGTTTTTTTTTCAGTTTTAAAATTATTTGGTTTAACTTTATTTGACATTTAAAATGGATTTTAGTAATTGATAAATCGTTTTTAATGATCAATTTATTCTTCAACTATGGGAATCTTTAAATGATCAAACCATCTAGAGATTATTATTCCTTCCTTTGATAAAAAATTATCTTTTGAAAAATATTTCTTTCAAATAAAATCTTATGGACACTGTTAGCCTCAACTATCTACTGCAACGATTTATATATCTGATGTTTTTTCTAGTTCTCCCAAGTGTGGAGATATAATTTAAGTAGCGATATCATTCTATAAATTAATTGTAATCGGTTAATTAAAACTTTATTATCATTGCGTGTGCAAAAGTATTTATATATAAATATATGTTTAATCGTGTATTTCAAAAAGTTAAATGCATACCAATATTTTTATCTTGATCAAAATATTAAATTATTTTAGAAAAGCTTTTTCCCAAAAATGAATTTATTTTATTTTATATTTTTTTAAGATTTTAATAAATACGAATTACAGATTAAAATTAAACATAAAATTTTTCATTGTTTTTTTAATTAAAAATATCTCATGTTATTAAGGAAGCGAATGTCTCAATGTCTAGAACAGAAGTGGAAGTATCCAATCCCTCGGTTGGAAAAAATTGCCATAAGTCACATTTTTTGTCGGAGTGCCATTCCAATTCTCCTACAGTTCATTGTTAACCATCGAACCCTCAATCTATGACTTTGCAGATAAACTCGCCAAGGATTGAACTAAGGCCAAACCTGATTCTGAAAGCGAACCTGAAAGCGAACTTTTGGTGCAACGAATCTTATACCAAATTGAATATTTTTGATTGCAGAAAGTAAAAATACCCACCAATTCAAAAAACCCGAATTTCTTTGCTAATGACAACTTTTCTTTCGAATAAAGCCCTTTCAAAAATTTCCCATACTGTTTTAATAATTCAAATCTTCCTCTCAAATAATATCCATAGGTTTTGATAATTTCGACACCTGCATAAAGTTATCTAATATGATACGAATGAAAAATTCATAAGAAATGCATCGGATTTTTCTTAATTATTGCAGTTTTAGGGTAAAAAATTCTATTTCATATGACAATTTATGATTTTTAGCATAGAAAAATGCATATTTTTAAAATGCAAAGTATGTTTCAGGATTGTTCATTACAATTTGGAACGCATAGGAATTGCAATTTTGAAGTTGAATTGATAATATTGGCTTCATTCTAAATTTTGCTACTCAAGTATTTTCAAATTTCATTAAGAATAATTTAATTATAATGGGCAAGATTTTTGGATCTCGGAAATAGTAATTATAAAGAATACCGTGGCACCACTTAATGCTTGTTTGGAAGCTAAATAGGCGAGAAACGTTCAAAATCATTTGTTTGGGTGTAAAAGTAGAACATTAGAACATACGACACTCATATATGCTGAAAAAATGGGGAGAGAAAATCAATAATGTTGTTTTCTATTACTACAAAATCAATTAACTTGCAAGGAGAAAAACGTTCTGGGTAGTTAATTGCCTATGAATATGGCTGAAATTACAAGTACAAAATCATTTTTGAAGAATTTATCTGTATATAACAATTTAAATTTATCAAAACTTCTCAATATCTTTAAGAAAGTATGCTGTAATCGCCTGTACAAACGTTTTTCCTTTTTTTAATAATTTAGTATTTAGTATATTTACTGTTGCTGATAATTCAGTGTTTTTCATTGTCTTCATGATAGGCGTAATTTGCATGGCAGATTGTAAAATGCCATTTCAATTTTTTCGCCACGAAAGAACATTCAGACGTACAGTTTCAACGGAACTCCATTTTCGAGTTTTGCCTTCTTCCTTTACTTGAAAACTCAAAGGAGCTCTAACAGTTCTACCGTGAATTTGATCAACTATTCCTTGTATTATGATTATGATGCTTTCATAATTTAACTAATAATATTAGGTTGGCAACTAAGTCATTGCTGATTTCATATAAGAAGGCAAATTCGGAATTTTTGTTTAAAAATATAACTTTATTCAATTAGATATTGGCCGTTCTTGTCGATGACCTTTTTCCATCGTTCTAGCAGAGTAAAAATTCCCCATTCGTAAAATGTCTGGTCTTTGCTATGAAAAAACTGAATTAGGTGTGATCCGACATCATCCGCGTTGTTAAAAATTTGACCATTTAAAGAGTTTTGCATGGAACGAAACAAATGGTAATCCGAAGGCGTAAGGTCAGGGCTATATGGTGGGTGCGACAAAACATCCCAACCCAGTTCCAATAATTTTGGCCCAGTAACCAAAGATGTGTGGGGCCTTGCATTATCATGATGGAAAACAACACCCTTCCGATTTGATAATGCCGGCGGCCGCTTATCTTCAATTGCATCCTTCAGTTTTTCGAGTTCTTCAACATACACATTTGAATTTATCGTTTGGTTCTGCGGCATGAGTTCAAAATACAAAATTCCTTTGTGATCCCCCCACCAGACTGACAGCATAATCTTTTTTTGGTGAATCTCTGCTTTTGATACTGTTTGGGCTGGTTGATCTTGCTTCACCCATGATCTCTTGCGAGTAACACTGTTATAAACTATCCACTTTTCGTCGCCAGTAACTAGGTTCTTCAGAAATGGATCATTCTCATTGCGTTTCAGTAGCGGCGAATCACAGATGCTAATCCGTTGCGTCAAATGAATTTCCTTTAACTGGTGAGGGATCCATAAATCAAGTTTCTTGACATAACCAAGAGTTTTTCATTTTTTTTCAATGCATGTATGCGACACATTGAGCTTCTGTGCAATATCTCGTGTTGTGCTGTGACGATTTGAATCGATAATGGCGTTGATATGGGTTTCATCCACTTCGACTGGGCGGCCAGATCGTTGTGAATTTTTCAGTGAAAAATCACCGAAACGAAATCTTTCAAACCCATTTCGACACTGCCTTTCTTTTAATGCTTCATCTCCATGTACGGCACATAACTTCTTTTGTGCTTGCGATGCGTTCTTGCCTTTTCGGAAGTAATAAAATAAAATGTGTCGGAAGTGCACGTCCTGTTCTTTCATTTTTAAATTGGGATAAAAACAAAACTAAAGAACTAAACAAAAAATTTTTTACTAATTAACCTAGAAGCCCATACAGTAAGAAAAAAATATAGGTTAGATGCTCTGGTCACGTTAACAAAACAAAAGAAAGTATAGAGTGAATCTGTCAACAAAAACGGGAATGACTTAGTTGCCCACCCAATATTATCATAATATCTTTGCTATTCACTCTGATATCTCTTTGTCAAGTGGCCTTTGTATTTACCCTTATGCTTAGAGATGAAATCAAATCTATTTTGATTCTGCCAGACTTCCAGCAGTATCATACATACATATTTGCGTCGCAGAGTTACGATTAGGTCGGATAATAGCTATATCGGGCCAGTAACTAATGTTGGATACAGGTTCTGTGAATTCTTTTAAGTTATGAAATGTTTCGTTACTTTATTCTGTGACGCCGTGGAAGTCAAGGGTGGGAATAGAAAAGAAAAGGACTATTTTTAAGGTCTCCACTGGATCTGTGAAGTGCAATTTTATAGCTGCATAGCTGTTGCGCACTTAAGAATCGAGGCGACAGTTTGCATCACTCATGATTTCGGCACAACCGCGATTCGATTTTATGACTCTCAGTACCGCATTTAGCTGTCTCTGTTGAAAGCAACTTTTTCCAAGAATACGGAAAGACAGTCATTTGATGCATAACAGGGAAAGAGAATTATCTGAAAGTTAAATTATGATTATAGCTAAATTCATTGAACTTAGAATCGGGAGCTGTTATTAAGTTAAGCAGAACTTGCTTTTTTACCCAGAATTTTATACAATAACATTAGTAATTATTGAAGTTACTGATATTAAAACTACTGCCATTTCAATTTAAATGAATATAAAAATTGCTCACTTCAAATGGTGGTTTATATCCAAAAATTTAATTTACCTAAACGGTTTTATCACAATACATGCTCCAAGGATAGGCATCGAACAACTTTTAAGTAAGAACTCTGAAATGACTCTTCCATTCACTTATTCAAAGAGTTAGAGAGCGGTGAAGCAAAAATCACCTCATCATTACCGTCTGTAAAGATTTAAGCAAGTGGAAAAAATTATAATAAGTAAGTTTAATTAGAAACAATATTACGTAATATCTAATTCCCCCTTCTGTATTCTGAACAACAATAAATAAAATTTAATTATATGAGCTCTATAACTCTGTCAAATTGTAAAAAAAGATTTATGTACTGCAATCTTCCGTTCGAGTGCTTTTATCCGCATATATCCTCGTTGGATGCAAAATTTCAAAGATAAAATTGGCAATATTTTCACTTCTCTAATTTTATGCTTTTGACATGTGTTTTGGCCTAATTATTGAAAAATTATAACTGCATTACGAATCAGAAAGTTTTCTTTTCAAATGGCAGGCTTTATGATATTTGTCATTAGCCCAACGAAACAGAAAGCAAATGTTTCTAGGAATTTGAACTTGAGAAGTACTTACCAAAATTTGGATAATAGTATCAAAAGCCACAAAATGTAACTTTAAATGAGAATAATTTCCGTCTTTCGTTCATCGACTAAATATTTAATTGAATATTTGTTTAATAAATGTGTGCTTATCAAGCCCCCTCCATCCTTCATTCAATTAAATTCATCGTTTGGTTTCCATCGGAATATGTTTAAATGTGTACCGTCTGAGTAAGTTAATATATTTTAACATACATATATTTGTCCAAATTTATGCCTTGAATAACCACTCCATTATACATTTACTTAGTTAATTAGTGTAAGTTAACTAATCACATGACTTAGATTTACAGATTTCTATTAAAATTTTAACTTCATTCATATAATTTAACATTGTGAAATTGCCTTTAAATAAGGTTCAGGTTTTCACAAACTAAATTTAATTCCCATTTATCCCATTCCCATTTACAGCTCAGTATTCACTAGAATATGCGTATTTATTAAAAATTAAAACAAATCCTTTAGAAATACTATTTTAAACGCATTGAATTGCATTAAAAATATATTCAAATTATATAATTATTCATGTGTACTAGGATTAAATCAAAGGGAAAAATAAATACACTTTGCTAACTCAAATCGAATTTTCCAATATGTTGGTTTATGCCAACCCGATCGGAATTTATCCAATCAGTAGCCATCGATGCACCTTTGGTGGTGTGGTTAAATAATATCTTTTGGCTTATTCTGGTCGGTTTCTTGTAAACAAAGCTACAAACTGCCACCAAAAACGGTCTTTCTAAGTTTTATGAACGCTCTAGCATTTTGATCTAACCGGGACGAAATTCAAAGAACTTCATTTATAATAATATCTAATTTATCAATTTGATGCACTGAAGTTAGATGCCAAGACCTTGTCTAAAGCTGAATGTTCTAGTCATGCTATTTTCCTATCTTAAAAAATCCAAGCAGTTTTGAAAAATGCAAACTAAGGAGTGATTCTGCACCACTTTTTAATATTACCATGGCAATTGTTTCTAAAATTTATCATTTGTTAGAGTTGATCGGACTGAAGTAGTCACGAATGTGCAAGCAAAAGAATATATTATCAAAATATCGGCCTTTCTTTTAGGTAATATTGCCATGGCCTATAAGTATATACAATCCCCATTTTGTCCTTGACTGATGGTGAAAATGAATTAACTGGCCAAGAAAGTCCATGAAGATTTTAAAATTTGTTAATTAAAGGGACCTTTTACCTAAACATACCAGAGGTTGCCAAGCTTATGAGGCCAAAACTTTTCCTTCAGAATGAAAAAAATTATTGCAAAGCTATTTTTAAAAAATGAATTTAATTTAATGGCAGTTTAATGTTTGGTTAAATGGAAGGAAGGCGTGCAAGTAAGTCGTTTATTATATACCATACCTCCACTTTTATTACGGTGGGTAATAAATATCATTTATAAGCCGGTGTTAAAACACATTACCTATTGATAAATGTATTTTCTTAACCTAAAAACGCTTTTAACAAGCAAAACTACTCACCATGATAATGGAAAAAATAATTTAAAAAAGACATTGTTATATATTTTTTAAATGACTAAGTTTATGCTTAAAATCCAACCTTTTAAAAGTGCAAAAAGCATATATTTTTGAGTAATGATACGCATTTTCACGAAAATTAATCCATAAATCGTCATTTATTAAAAAAATTAATTGATTTAAAATAGTCATCCTCATTATTTCTTAATGAATTTGGAAATAGAAAACGGAAAGATGAGATTAAAATAAATAATAAACACCCACGTATTTCTAAATTTCTTTTCTTACTTTCATAGTAATCTATTATAGATGAAATAGTAATAGTTACTTAGTGAAACATGGGTAGAACATTTTATAAATGTGTTTGTTGTTGAAATTTACGCCAAATTCGAAACCTTATTTTAAGCAAAGAAAACGACTTTTAACTCTATTTATGATTTATTTGCTTTATGATGAATTGCTCCTAAAAATGTCTAAAGAGGTGTTAGCTGAAATTTAATCAAGTTACAGGAATCCTGGTAACTACATGACAATTCTTATAAATTTTTATGCTGCAAAATTTAATTTTAAAAGTGTATCACGTTGATATTTCCAAGGGATTTATTAAATACCAATGCTTTAAAAACATCTTATTAAAAAATAAATAAAAATATTATCGAGTTTTAAATTGGTTTAAATATCCCCGAATTTTAAGGCCTAAAATTTTCCAATTTAATAAAAGCAACTGTTGTTTTGATTTTATTATCGGAAATTCCCAAGGTCAATTTACTAATTTGTTGATGATTATAAACAAGCGATTCTAGTTGAATGAAAAATAGCGCTTGATAAATAAGAAATTTCTTACATTGTGTAATTTTGAAGCATAAGAAATTTCGTTGCTTAACTTTGGGAATTTTAAAATTTTCTTAACCTAAGAACAAAATGATATCATTGGCATCGTAGAACTCTAATATATTTTTATTCGTTTATATTAAATGGCAGGCGTTTTGATGGCTATCATTGGCCCTTTAGTTGACTTCAAGCTTCAAAGAGGGTAGGAACATTAAACTGAGAAAAATTCGAGAGGGGGACAGAAAAGAGATTCAAAGATGTAAAAGAGATAGACACAAAGGCAGAAAAAAGTGAGGTGAGTACTGTGAAAGAAGTCGAATATGACACACAGTGGAGTGATGCTAGTTTGAGTTCAGAATTTTCCTAAAAATATTCGGGCCATAGAAATTTGAAGTCAGAAGTCAACTGAAGTTTGGGGGTCGTGGTAGTTTGAAGTCAGAAGTCAACTGCAGGTTAATAGACTTTTTTGCCATATGAGTATACGTTGCCCATAGTGCATGAGGTGGTGGTAGTTTGAAGTGAGAAGTCAACTGCCTTAGTCGAATATGACATACAGTGGGGTCAGAAGTCACTGCCATACAATGGGGTGATGGTAGTTTGAAGTCAGAAGTCAATAGCCATATTAATAGACTTTTTGCCGTATGAGTATACGTTGCCCAGGGCGTAGGTAATAGACTTTTTTGCCATATGAGTATACGTTGCCCAGGGCGCACAAATAGATTTTGCCGTATGAGTATACGTTACCCAGGGGGTCATGGTAGTTTGAAGTCAGAAGTCAACTGCCGGTTTTGGGGTGATGGCAATTTGAAGTCAGAAGTCAACTGCCAGTTTAGTGAGGTCATGGTGGTTTGAAGTCAGAAGTCAACTGCCAGTTAATAGACTTTTTTGCCGTATGAGTATACGTTGCCCAGGATGCAACACGTGGAGTTAATTCTATCGCGCAATTCCATCTAATATATTTTCATTAGATATTGTTGCTTTGATTAACCTATAGGTATGAAAACATTTTTTAAACAATTTTAATAATAAATTTTAATTTTATTGACACAGAAACTCAAATAAGAGAAAATACAACCAAAAAGTATAAATAAATGATAAGTAAATGGAAAAATGTTAGAATTATGCTGAAAGGCAAAATAGAAAAGCTATAAAATTGATTAGAAAACACTGGTAGAGAATTTCCTAGGGGCTGTATTTATTTTAAAATTTATTGTGATATTGGGCATATAAATAATCTCAACTATTTCAGTTTTATTACTGATTTCCCATATCAATAAAACAAGTCAAGAAAAAGTGTTTGATTTTACCACCTACATAAATTTAGATGTAAAAGGAAGTATAACCATTTCAAATCTATTTTTACAACCTTTCAATATTCTAAGGTGATGTAGTATTTATAAGGTTTAAATAACTTTACTTTCAGCGAATTACGATTTAATGGTTTGAAAAACTGAACTTTTATAGGGTGGAATTTAGCTCAAAAAATAAATTTAATGTTTCTTATGTTGCTCTCAACTGAAACCGATTAACGTAATGCCCTATATGTTTCAAAGAAAGATGGCAATCATAACTATGCCGAGTATAATGTCTAATTGCAAACCAATTTTGCTTAATTCGATTTTTAGATTCCGTTAGTTTAGATTCAATTTTCAGGGGTGTACGGTAGACTTACCTCTACGTGGTGCACCCAGGGCAACGTATACACGGCAAAAGAGTCCGTGGTGCACCCAGGGCAACGTATACTCATACGGCAAAAAGTCTATAAACTGACAGTTGACTTCTGGTTTCAAACTGCCATGACCCCACTGTATGTCATATTCATCCATTCCCACAGTACTCACCTCACGTATTTCCTAGCTTTTCTACTTTCATCCTTGAAACACTCCTGTTCTTCTCCCCCTCTCAACTTTTTTTCACTTTGATTTTCCTTCCTCTCTCTGAAGCCTGAAGTCAACTAAAGGGCTAATGATAACCATCAAAACGCCTGCCATTTGATATGAATAAATAAAATAAATAAATAAAATATAGTCAATTTTCAACTTTCATGATTGCAGTTGACGCATACCCACGACATTCAGGAGCTTCTACGCAAAAAATTATTTATGGCGTTTCTGATTTCAGAAAAATTGTCCTAAATGCTTTTCAATATCGTGAAGAATTAAGCTTGTCAAGTTAAATTGCATTACAATTTAACAGAAAGGTGGTCATTCAAAATGAATATTTTCAAAATCTAGTACATTGTAAGCAGAGTTTCTGCTACTTTCAGATATCATGCATTCGTTTTCAGCATTGGGCCGTAACGCCAAGAATCTGTTTAGCAGAAAAGCTCTAACTTTTTGAAATTAGAAAAGCAACCTATCTTATAAAATCCATTTAATGAAAAATGATTAACTTCGATATGACTGATTCACACGAGGCTTTCTTAAATTGGTTAAAAATATGGTTGTTATAATAATATTGGTAAAGGAGTTATTGAATTTTTTAAGAAAGAAATAAACAATGTCGTCTTGATTAACTCGGTTCAAGTACAAAGGCTAAAATTCACCATTGTGTTTATGATTGTCCATTAAATGAAATCTGATTATTGCTTGCTTTTAATTATAGGCGGGATAAGTTATTAATTAATTTTTATACATAGCAAAATTAAATTTCATTTTTAGTTTGGCCAAGGAATACAAAAGAGTTGCCTATTACGACTTATGTAGCACCTAAGAAAGATGACAAAGAGCTTTCTTCAATTTACTACCAAGAAACGAGTTTCTGTTAAGCCAAAGTATTTTTAAACAAAAATTTGTGAGCAATTTCACAATAAAAACTGCCGAAATCTGTGTCAAAATATAACCGATTTTCTTTACTTGAATTTTAGGCTGAAATCGCGGAAAATGATTGATTCCTGTTAATGAAGAGATAACTTAAGATCATAATGTTATCCTTCTATTTGTATATTTTGAATACGGTTCTTTTATTACAAATTTAGAATTTCAATTATTATGTTAATAGAATAATTTGAAATTCTTAATTCTATTTAAAATGATTACGGCAGGAATTACTTCCTTGGGATTGAAACTATCAAGTATTGATAAAATTTGGATGCTTGTTTGACAGAGCTAAGTTTCACAAAACCGCCTTTACAATTTTGTCTCTTTGGAAAATTAGCAATATTTTTTCATGTGAAAAATTAGAAAATATGTTAAAGTATTGCATATTTTTCAAAAGTTCAAATCAACTAAGACAAAACAGTTAGTAATACAATTGTGCTGCGAATTTCTACAAATGAAATAAAAAACATAAAATTTCTAAGGCTCTGGAAAAAATTCAGTATTACTTTATTCAATTTGATCAAAAATTTATTTTACTTAGCCCAGAGTCTTCCTAGATAGTGAATAGAATAGATAAATGTCACTTAATACAAATAATTTTAAATGCTGGAATATTTAGGGTATTCACATTTTAGCAGCTTTTCATTAATGGTTACTGCGAATTCTTTATTTAAACTCTAATGAAAGTGTTTATTTGTGTAAAAGGTGTTTGGTTCTGTGATTTCAAGTAGATGCCAAAATTGCCTGTTTAATTTGAAGCTTTTAAGAGACTTGTATGTCACACTTAATGCACCAATTATTTTAACATAGAGTATTTTCATTTTCATTCTATAAGAGATTCCTTTATATCATTTAATATAAATTTTTGTAGGCATATGCATATAATAAACCGGGGTTCCCCTAAAGTTATGATAGGTATCATTAGCCCTATAGTTGACTTCAGGCTTCACAGAAAGGAGGATGAACATCAAAGTGGCAAAACGTCGAGAGAGAGGGAAGGTGCATCAAAGTAGCAGAAAGTCGAGGGGTAGAAGAGGGAAGGTCCATCAAAGTAGAAGAAAGTCAAGGGGTGGGAAAGGAGGATGAACATCAAAGTGGCAAAACGTCGAGAGAGGGACAGAATAATGATTCACAGACGTAAAAGAGACAGACAGAAACAAAGGTAGAAAAAGGTGAGGTGAGTAATGTGAAGTTATTCGAATATGAAATGCAGTGGGGTATTGGTAGTTTAAAGTCGCCCATCCGTGTAGGGTTGAAATTTGAGGGGAGAGCCAAGTGGGTGTGCGATAGACTTACCTCCACGTGGTGCACCCTGGAAATATGCCTTCACTATCAACATCTTATTTGGAAGCGGAGGGGTGTGTGCGATAGACTTACCTCCACGTGGTGCACCCTGGACAGCGTGCGATAGACTTACCTCCACGTGGTGCACCCTGGGCAACTTTCAACCCTTGCTGGTTTTCTAAACAATTATTCTTAAGAATACGATAGACTTACCTCCACGTGGTGCACCCTGGACAACGTACTTTCAAATGGCAGGCGTTATGATAGGTATCATGGGGTGTGCAATAGACTTACCTCCGTGGTGCACCCTGGGCAATGTATATTTAGACTTACCTCCACGTGGTGCACCCTGGGCAACGTATACTCATACGGCAAAAAAGTCTATTATTCGGCAGTTCCAAATAATAGTTTCATGAAATGGAATTTTCCGTTTTTACACCCTAGGGGGGGGGGGGATTTTCGGAAAACCTTGATACATATTCAATGAGAAAACGGACAAAGCCTATGCATTTTCTACAAATATTACAACATTCTATGCAAAATGTTGCCTGTCTTTATGTATCATCAGAAATGAAGTATTTTATAGAAAGAATTGATTTTTAGCAGCTAAATTTTAAATGAAGGCATATTTATTCGATTATTTATGCCATTTACAAAATAGCAGATTAATTATGTAGATTTGCCTATGATTGATTACTTTCATTAAGACTAATAATGGGCACTTTGTGGAGTAATTCAATAGTAAAATATTAGGCAGCAAAATATTCATTTAGTTTTGTTACAAAAATTTATCAATGGTTTACTAATAGATTGGTTAAGTTTAAGATAAATGAATACAACGCTACGGTTACCTGCATATTTGAACCAAGGCAACGGTTTGATTAAACACTCCAAATCTTTGTTATAATATCTCTGTACCGAAAGTTAGAGCTTTAAAAAATACGAAAGGTCCTCATGGATTTCAAAATTAAAAATAGCCTCCTCAAAACTTTTAAAAGGAAGCTGCTAAAGTGTAAGAAATGGAAATTTGGAAACCAATCTCTTATCGTCGTAAATACATGGTTAGGAATATTTGGAAATACAGATTTATCTGATATTTAGGCAAATATAGACATGGGTATATTCTCACGCCTTTACAGTACATTTACCAATCTGTGCAAGCATTTTTTGGGGTATACAATTTCCATTCACGCTAAAAGTACTTACTCAACAAAATAAATGTTCGGATATACTTATTTATTTCGAATGGGAGGCGTTTTGATAGCTACCATTAGCCATTTAGTGGGCTTCACAGAGGGAAGGTTCATCAGAGTAGCAGAAAGT